>CAIGRQ010159602.1:0-10991 GCA_903798375.1 Fraxinus sp. D2006-0159 | reverse complement strand
CAAATACCAAAAAGTAGATACTAGTGTTAAAACATCGGTGATCCATATCAACAATTTCTTTGTTTCAAGCAGTCCGCATAAAGAAAATGAAATATAAACTAAAAACTATAAAAATAAAATATTTTTAAGTATTGGTAATGCTCATCAACTATTTGATTTAATCAGTAGCTATCGTCGTCGGTGAAATGAAGGTGCTTCAAAATCGATTTGGGAATAGGGATGTAGGTTTTAAAATTATCAAATAATTTGGGTTTATACGGGAGTGGGTGCTGTCTATCAAATGAAATTGGAATGGAAAGAGGAATGATAAGGGCCCAAATGTTGGGCTAACAAAAAATTAATTTGGCTGAATTTGATTGGTTTATTTAATTAATTTGCTAATTTGTTTAGAAAAAATTAAAATAATTTAATTAATTCAATATAAAAAATTTTAAAAAATTATTTAGATTCGGTTGGTTTAGAACCGGACCCATCGATTGTCGATTCAGATACCCATTGTGGTATTTAACTTATGAAGAACCGCTCGGTTCGGTTCGGGAGTTTTGTCCAGTCCTAGGGAGAATAGTGTTTCTACCGTTTACTACATCGTACACGCCCTGGTTTCCTTAATATCATTTCCGCTTGCAGGTTTACGGATATAGAATGTCTCTATGGGCTGAACACCTTGGGATGGTTGAAAAGTGTTTCGAGGAGCCAGAGACATTGGAGTGCGTAAAGAGAGTAAATGAGGCTGCTGAAGATAATTGGAAGAGGTACACGGCCGAGGAGCTTACACTATTGCAAGGCCATCTTCTCAAGTATCCCATAGAAGTGGATGTCAATGGTAATGTAGGTCCATTGCCAGGACATGAAAACTTCCCAGATGTCGGGGGTAAAGTACTCGGGGCTCCTTGTGTTACCATTCCCGACGTTTTAACAACATGATATCCACCGACTGTGCTGTTGAATTGTTGTAAAAATCTTGTAATATTCAGAAGAGGTACATGTTTGTTATAGCCTCTGGTAGTTTTAATTGTCAGAAATGTGAATTATTGGGATACATGGATTGATAATTTTCTTACTTTTTGTTTGCATATCCTCCCAAAATTACTTTAAACAAAATCACTTCTCAAAAAATGAACATCACAGGAGGGCTTAGCGAGATTTGGAGTGGATCCTTATGTCTTGTTGCCTAACTGCCTGTTACAGTTCCCATATTACTGTAAGCATAAATGTCCATTGTACACTGATGGTTGGTTTGGTAAGATGGACCATATGGTACTTAAAATTCCATTTACTATATTTTCTGGAGGATTTATTTTAGTTCCATACATTGTACTATTTTGGGATATATTTAGTACCCAAGACAATAAGAGTATAGTATTTTTGTTTCTTCATGTTGTTTAATATAACATAATCAACTATGTCCTCAGGCATACTTGTTTGTATATGCAATTCAGAGTTCTTAGCAAATTACTAGGTTTTAGTACAAAAGAATTCCTACTTCCACTTCTGACGAATTCATTNTATTTAGTACCCAAGACAATAAGAGTATAGTATTTTTGTTTCTTCATGTTGTTTAATATAACATAATCAACTATGTCCTCAGGCATACTTGTTTGTATATGCAATTCAGAGTTCTTAGCAAATTACTAGGTTTTAGTACAAAAGAATTCCTACTTCCACTTCTGACGAATTCATTAAATAGATGTTTACAACTTGATAGCAAAATAAATTTCTTTCAAATGTTCTTTTTCTCGAGGTTGGTATCATTCCCCTAGTTTCAAAGTGAGTTTTTCCCTCTCTTTTTTTTTTTGGACAAAATAAAGTGTAGTATTTTGTTAATAAGATAAATTGGTGAGCGTATCCACGTATATAAAGTTTGAGTCTACTCAACAAGAAAATGCCTCGTGCTTCTATATGTGCTACTTTATTGGCTTCTTGGTTAAAAAAGATTTCTTGACCGTGAAGATTAAGAAAAGAATAATTCAAAAATATTTCAAGTAACGGTCTATTCCAATAAAGAAATGGGTAATTCTTGTGCTTTGATGAACTTAAGAGAACAAAGCATTCTACCAAGAACAGCAGAAGTATTCTAGGTAGTGGTTTGGTGTAAGCTATGCGTACCTCACCCTCATGGTCATGGTCACTCAGTCCTCATCCTCGTTTATCAACTTTGAACTTTAGCTAATTCTTTTCCTGTGGACATTTCGATTATGGACTAACGTTAGTGTTGGCAAATATTTTACCATCGTCTTTTAAGCGTTTTCATATTCCAGTAAGTAATGTGCATCATGTAATATATTATCATGCAAGCAGGTTGTGACATTGAAAACCTTAGAAACCCTCTCTCACTGGCAATTCCGAAGTGTAATAATAAATAACTCCATTTTTTTTATTAAAACAAATACTTCCAAATTGTGAGAATTATGTTGCCCACCCTCTTATCAATGAGATATTTTTTCGCACATATGAAAACTTACTGCCCATATGGCCTTTGATTCTAGATAGGGGAATAGGGATGTTCAGAATCTTCACGACTCTATCAGCATCGATTACATACAGGGTCCGTTTGATTGCAAATGTGTGGAAAGAAAATGAATTTTAGGGAATTGAATTGTCTAGAAATTGTTTACTGAGAATTGTAATTAATTGTGTTTGATTGGTATAATTTTTCACCTGAAAAATGTTGAGAGTTTGGTGTCCGTTTGGCTTTGTTTTTCATGAAAATTGTCCATTAAAATGATATTTCTTTAACCATTGGGTATGAAATTTGTTTCATTTGCCAAAAAAAAAAATAAAAAAAAATTACCATACCGAATATCATTCGTTTGGCTTTGTTTTGCATGAAAATTGTCAATAAAAGTAATAAATTTTTTTACCATTGGATCTAGAATTTTTCCCAATTGCCAAAAAAAAACTGGAAAATGAAAACCCACATAAAAGGTGAGAAAACAATTTCCTCAATTTCATGGAAAACGTGCACGTGTGAACAAAAGAGAAAAAAATTTCCGTGGAAAATTTGTACTATCAAACAAGGCAAAAACTAGAAAATGGAAAAATATTTCCTACTTTCATGAAAAATGAGGGTTATCAAACATGCCCTTAATATATTATGTTTCTCCACTTCCCTCCATGGCCAATTATATTAGTTAAGAGCATGCTGTTTAAATGTAAATCGAACTTAGTTCAGTAACAAAGTTTACCTTGGGAGACCTGCTAGACAATTCAGTTAGTCCAAAAGAGAAAAAAACTTTATTCTGAACACTCTCCAATGAAGCATCAACTGGATATTCATAACTAATGGATAAACCATACATACATTGTCCGGTAGGATGAACAAACTGGACAATATTGAGGAAAAAATAAGCCAAAAATCTTGTCTATAGTAGTGTCCAACAGTGTTCAATACTAAATACCAAATATGCCCTATAATACTCATGCTACAACACAAGAAGAAAATTATGCATTCCATGAACAAGTACCTCAAGATCTCACTTAGAATTGCCCTAATTCATAGAGTCAGATCCAGAGTACTTGCCCCTCTTGCATTTTCAGTACTATTATCTTCTTTAAAGTACTTAAGTTTTGAGAATGATGGAGTGTACAACGACAGGGATAAGTTGTTTTCATCATTCTTTGATTCTACCCCAAGTGATAAATTCAAATCCAGGTCAGAGCCTGTGCCCAGTTTTCTCTTTAAAGTTGTCTGCTTTTGGAAATTCGTTGGGCTGTCGAGATTCTTAAAACCAGCGTTCTTAAGATTATAAAGCTCCGCAGGAAGGGAAGGAAAGGTCTCCATTTGTGATTCTCTTGTAGCTGGAACCTCCTGATTTTGACGGAATCTTCGAATATTGGTACTGCTTTGCTCTTGAATTTTCTGTTCCACAACAGGGTTTTGTCTTGCTTGACCTGGCCAGGATCCAAATTGATCATCTCTTAACTCATGGGCGTGCCTAACTGAGTTTTCATTGGGAAATGAAATTCTTGTGCAAAAACAATGATCTGCTAAACCATTACAATGTCTGTTCAAGATCCTCTCCGTGTCTGTATGATAACATCTGGGTCGGGTTTTGTTATGTGTATGTTGCCCCATTGTAGAGTATTGCATCCATTTCCCATTGCCATTCCAAGAAGCATCTGCATATCTGGAGAAAATCTTTGAATCTTGATGAGCGAGTATACTATCATCGTGTGCATATTTGATGTGCACGCTCAATTAGTTGACAACATAATAAACAAGATGTTAACTTAATTTCATTCTTTAACACAGTCTCGACTCTCGTGCTATCCAATACTCTATCAAACATGTCTCTACACAATTAATGAACCCTAACTAATTATGAAATCTGCTTGTAAATTAAGACACATGCCTTTGATTAAAACTTGGAAGAAGGGGAAGCTGCCTTAGATTGTAGATATTCCGATCTACACGACCCGTCAAAAGTGTTTGATCTGCCATCCCTATATGACACAGAGGAATTTTATAAGCTACTAAAATGAAAACCCTAATTGATACTCAATTATAAAGAAATTGGGGTACCTTGAGTGGGCTCATCAATCTTCTTGTTTCTATACATCTGTTTCAACATCCAAAATAACAAATTATTGTGGAATTAAACTTATAATAATCTTTTCCAATTTCCATTAAAGGGGTAATTAAATCTATATATATTTTTCTTCCGTTATCGAAAATTTTGCTATGTTTACCTGTAAATGGCTCTTGATATGAGCGATATTGAGCTCTTTGATTTTCATCAATTGAAGTACCATCTTTGGCGTTGCTCCTGCACAAGAAATTATCAAATTAAAGATTAAAAACAAGTAAATAAAAACCATTCCCAATTATAATCCCAAGAAATTATACGAACTCCAGATAATTAGTTAGAACTCACTATCTTGTCCACCAAGTTTCTCTACAGCATGAACAAATCGCCAATGAAGCTCGGGTGTCCACCGGACTCGAGGTGTCTTGGATCGAGCATAAGGCCTCACGGTCAGCTTGATGTTATCGCTCTCTTCAACTGTACTATTGCTTGAACTTCTCACTCCACCTTTCGTCTTGTAAAATTCATAAATAGTTTTCTTCTCAGTACTTTCATCCTCGTCATCGTTTTTCGCAGAAGGGCTCGTCTTGGAGCATTCCGTGTCACCACTAATTCCCTCCATCTTTTAATTAATTACCTTCACTCTTTCGATGTATTTCTTGAAAGCTATCATCTATGCACCAACTAGTTTAGCTCGAAAAGGATGATTTATATCAACCGGGCTAGAGAATATTGACTATCTACAGCTCAATAGACTGTATACATTAATAGATCAGGAGAGGAAGATGGAGACCTCTCTCTCTCTCTTCCTTTCTTTCTCTCTCTAACAATAATTTAGAGGAAATCCATTGGAATCTGACAAGTAAATGTGTGAGTAAATATCTTATATATGCATGATCATTACTCTTAGATGCATGCATGATGCTATACATCACTCATGTGATGGGGGCCCGATCACAATCGTCCACCTTGTTTAGAAAAGCAATTGTTTCATGAAAATAAGTAATTTTGTATTAAAAAACGACCTAAAACTGCTGCCATGGTCTTTTCTTAGACCTAGAACCGAGTTTGTCATTTGTGGACTAGTTCAACCTGTGTTACTCTTTTTTTTTTTTTCGAAAAGACTGCAAAACCCAGAAATTTGGTTCCAAATAAGTTCAAAGTAAACTTTTCTTACTATTTTGTCTGTTTATAATTGGATGGACAAACCTCGAGACCAACCAATTTTCTACAGTAAACCAAGATAAAGTTGAACCATTTTATGTATATGCCATCAAAACCGAGAGATTCTAACGTCAAACAATGCCTTATAAAAGTCTTTTAAGCAGTTTCACTCACATTTACTGTATATACAAGACAATATTCCTGGAAATCCTCACCCCCTAGTAACTCACTCTGACCCTAATCAGATATAGTGCAATGGCTGTAAGAAACTGTCATGGAATGTTATTCTAAAGGAAAAAAAAAATTGCATGTTTGCAGCTACCATTGCGTCGGGAATCACGGGGTTTGTTCTTATACTCATCCTGGGACCAAATATTTATTTTCCTCACTCTCCACGAATAACACCAATATTGTTATAAATACACGTAATGTATCCCCACTTAATTAATTTTCTATTTTGGGTTTGTACATAGTTGACAACTTGATTTTAGGGGTCATATAAAAATTAGAGGATCGTGGTACATTATTTCAAATTAGTTATATTATTTTAGTTAAAGATACATTTTTATTGGACCAACAAAATCATCGGTTGACCGGACATTTTGAGTCAAATAATGAACTTGGGCTTGGGCGTTGCTCGTGTTTTTTTTGTCAATAATCTAGAATTAAATTTTGAGACTATTTTGTCAATGATCGAGACATAGTCAATGTTTCTAGTAAAAAAATTCGTATAAATTTCAATGTTATTTATAACCTCAATTTCTTATTTTTCTTAATGTTTTCAAGAAAGGAAAAAAAATGGGTTTTTTGGACATTATATTCTTTTGGCATATTTGTTACATAATCAATTTCCATTAAATATGGGTTTTTTTTTTTTTGGATTGGACAAGATCATGGACAACATTATAAAAGAATGAAAGTTTTAAATTTTGTCCACTATTTTGTCTATTATGTGTATCAAACACACGAGGATTGTTTTCAAAGGGACTTGAATTCCTAATCATATGAAAAAAAATCAGGAAATTGTGGAAAACAAGTCAATAGGATTAAAATTACATATAATTGCAATGTTCCTTAATTAAAAGACGTGAAAAGGAAACAATATATATAAGATTTTTGTTTAGCTAATTTTTATCTCGAAATAAGCCCTTTCACATTTATATTTCCAAGTTGGTGACCTACTCCGAAAACTTAGAAAAACACAATGAAAGTAACGTATTACTAATTTATAAGTTGTTCACAACCTAGTTATGCAGTTCATTTAAGTTATATAATGTAAACAAGTTCGAGCTAAATATTTCGTATAGTCTAAGAATATTGAAAAAATTTCTTCATTTTAGTAAAAATTCGCATGAATACGCATATATGAGAGTTTGTGCGATATTGCTAAAATTTGATAAAAGCTGACGAATTCTATAAAATTTGTGATAAAAAGTGAATAAAAGTTGTGGATTCAAGATTAGTTCCATAGGAATATGTGTTGCTATTAATGTGGATCTAAATCATCAAAGAATGAGTATGTCTGTCTCTTTATTCATATATTTATAGAATATGTTCAACTAAAGGCTTACATCTTATGTTCATACATACATACATACATACATGCATGCATGCATGCATACAAATACAGAATGGAGAATGAAATTTATTTTTCTTTTCTTTTTATTCTTTCACCATCAATTCGTTACACAATTTTCCAAATTGCATTTTATATATTTTACATATATACACACCAATTATTCTCTTTCGATAAATTATTTAATTATTGATTTTATTAAGTTTGTAAATTCACTGTCTATGGTGCTGATGTTCTTAAAGAGCCATTTATTCTTTTATTAAAAAATATATAGTGATATAAAAGAAAAAAAATCTATGGAAATCTTTTAAGCCATTGCTAATAAGTTATAACAGTGAAATATAAGCACTATAATTAATTTTTATTCATCATCTTCCCCCACTGTAATAATTGGGAAAAGTGCAGTCTTCTTCAATGTCTGATGCAACAAAACGAGTCAAAAGTGGCAATTCCTAGCTTCTAGAGATAGTAAAAGAAATACTTTGTCAAATTTTCCTGTGGTTAAGACAGTTATTACCTGTCCAAATAAATTATTATTTTTGTCCTTTTCGAAATAAACACGTGATTTACTGATTCTTGTTCCTAGAAAAAGTTTGAATTCACCTTGATACTAGACAATCAATATGGGCAATACGAAGGTAATAATTATATTATAAAGTAAAATTGTGCGCACAATGAAGGAACGTTGGAAAAAAAAATAAATTAACTACATGTATTTAAAAAATATTGTCAAATTTTGATTATGCTAACCAATAACAACATATACTTGTTAGAATGCTGTCTTTGAATCCTTTAACAATATCCAATTAATGAATGTCCCCTTTTGTATATTGCAAAATGCGTGCGATGGTTAAAGGATTGAAGTAAATCAAAATTGGGAGAGGAAAACTTCTTCCAAATAAGACCATTTTTCCCTTGAATTAGAGAATGATCTAGAGATGGCAACGTGGCTGGTTCGAGGAGGTGCACCCCCGTCCTGCCACTCCTTAGACGGGGTGGGGTGGGTTTGGGGAGTGGGCTTGTCCCATTTCCTGCCCCTGTTATTTTTTTTTCTTTCAAAAATTTTCAATTAACTATTTTTTTTTTAAATTTGTAGTTAATTATTGTTTTTTTATTCTTCACGAGACGGGTTCGGGGCACTTCGGGGTGGGGCACCCCCTCCCCACCCCACCCCACCAACCCATCGGGATGGGTTTTTCCGAGGCGGGCTGGGACATTTTTTTGCCATCACTAGAATGATCTTATTCTTCACAATCGGGGGACGAAAATCCTTTATCGCCTAAGATTAGATCCAAGAATAGGCATACCCTGATGTTTAAATGATTCTTGACATCATTCTCCTCTCCTTTAAAGAATCGACACGAAACTTCCAGCAATGATATCAATTTGGTGCGAACATTTTTTCTGAAGTAATGGTTAGTAGTTAGTAGGAGAGACGTAATCCAACACTTTATCGATCATGATCAAGTCCTATTATCCACATCGAGCCTTATCTGTTTGATGCCATCCCCTTTACAAAATAGGCCTACTCTCATATTGAAGTGATGCTTCACGACTATAATTCAACTTACCAAATAAATTATTTATGAATTATTACAGATCGGTAGATGTAAGAATAGTTAGCTATGGTCATGGTTAAATTGATATAAAAGTATAAATTGAGAGATGAAATTGAAGTTAGGATAGGGTAAAAAAATCTGCATTTTTGTAAAAATATCAGTCGGCTTTGCATTTGGACGTTGATATTGAATCATATTCAGAATTCAATAACTATTTGATGTATGCTCTTTACTAATTTCCTTGTAATAATTATTGTATTGCGTTGGAAAAAACTATCGTATGTGAAAAGGAAAGAGAAAATATTCGAGTAATTTGTGAACTTAATTTGGCTTTTGAGAAGGTAATTACACTAAATCCTAAACTTTTATTTCTTAACAACCACTAATAAATGAATTATCTCGTAAACACTACTTTTTAGGTAAATATAGTTGGTTTTAAGTTAAAGAATTATAAGGTTATTTTCCTCTCTTCTAAGCTAGATAGATGGGTGAAGTTATAAAAGATGAAGATTTTAGCAATAATTTGTACACATCTTAAATTATCAGAAGAAAATTGATATGTGCAAGCAGAATTGCCGATGCTGAATTAGAAAGTGTTGGAAGATGAACAGAGCTTAGATAAGCACATTTCCTACTATGCTAACATCATCGATTAACAATTTTCTGTTTTGACCTACACAGAAATTATCGAACAAAGGAAAACTTTGAAGAAATTTTAGAAAGACGCACTGAGAGCTCAGTAAGTTTATGTTAAATTTTAAGAATTTTGCGTTATTCAGTTATCATTCTCGATAAATAATTAGGGTAAGGGTACTAAGTTTTCTTGACCAGCTTATATAATCTTCTTTGATCTTGTAGGATCAAATATCATTCCAAACTTGACGCTATATTTAGAATATTAGGCTATATCCTTCTTTTTGTTATGTGATTGGGCTGCCTCAAATTCTTGGCCTAGTTGTTGGTGTTGGGCCAGTGCTGGAACTGGATATTTGGCCCAAATGTTATTACTTGGTGTGTTAAATCGTGCTTGCACCTTACACGCCTTTATTACTTCTCTTGGCATTATGATTTGGCCCTACACTTGGCCAGATTTCCACCGTTAATGAATGACTCCTGATCTCCCTGCCTTATGTCATTCTCAAAGCTTCATTTCTGACATAGTGCTTTTAAGATGTTTTCTCTATGTGTGTTAGGATTCATCTCTCTTTCTGCCGTTTTGTAAATCTGAGTGATTTCTGAGTGGTGAGATTGTGTAAATTCTAAGTGATTTGAGGTGAGAGAAATAGTGAATTTCTTCAAACATTGTTGTTGGGTTTTAGTTAATTTTGTGATTGGTTTATTCTGTAGACAAAATGATTATGATTGATAGTTGATGAAAGTTCAAGGAGTAATGTGCAATTATGTCAAAAGTAAGTTGAAAAGGTTTAGGGTTTCGAGTTTGGAATAAAGGAGGAAAACGACGCGAATTTTCGCTGGACTGTCGCCAATGATTGACTCGAGTTACAAAAGCAGAAACATTGTCGCTAGACTGTCGCCCCTCCTTCACTCGAGCGACATCCTGTCGCTCGACTGTCCTGGCCTATCGCTCGAATGATAGTTTTATACGGAAAATTTTATTTTCGCGTTTTAAAGACTTTTTTCTTGGCCCATGGTTTTCTTGACCTATCTATAAATATCAGAACATGTCCAGAACGAAATTCTTAAGATTGATAATTGAGAAAGCTTCATCTGTGAGAGATCTATTGATTATTTCTGTCAACCTTCATCTTGCTTGCGTGTTTTGATTAGAAAAACATCGAATCCAATATTCAAATACCAAACTACTACTTCCTATACATCTGTCAGAGAGTGCTGAAGATCAAGAAATGCGACTGGAGTTCCAGTCTGTGAAGAATGAGTTGTTCTTCATGATCCACATGAGATAGACGATTCTATCAAATTAGGGGCTGCTGCAGGATAGCGGAGTTTAGGAGAGCGTTGGTTGTTGCAGTTGGAATTGGTGCAGAGGGGCACAGAATTCATGAGAGTTGTTGAAACTGCAGTCGGAGATCAGATAGTTCGTGTCGTCATCTAATTTGGTAGACTGTAAATGCTGAATCGTTTATAGTGGATTGACTGACAAAGTGCCCGAAATTTTTTCCCAATTAGGTTTCTCCGTGAACAATT
>CAIGRQ010159577.1:0-15863 GCA_903798375.1 Fraxinus sp. D2006-0159 | reverse complement strand
TGAGATTAATTTCACATACACAAGTAAAAATTCATTTGCCAAACAATATATTTTCCAACAATTACAACGATGAACTGACAATTCAGACGAGATTGATCATGATAACACACAATATCTTGAAAAGGGGTGTTGCATGAGTTATGTCTTAGTCATATGTTAATAAAAAGTCAATTTCAAGATTGATTTAGATTTAGTCCAGTGACAAGGATCTGCCACCAATATTTGAAGTCTAAAATTATAATATGCATGAATCCATTTTCCTCCAAAACTTCTTGATAAGGCGAATTAATTGATGAATGTAACCAAAATGTTGATGTGAATGGGTCAATGTACTGTGAAGCTCTTTAATCTCATCATCTTTCTCAATCTTATGATAGGACCAAAATCATCTAATAATGAAATTATTATTCTAATGCTTTTAAAACTTATATATTGGACACGGTGACTTGTCATATAAATTCATTAATGAATTTTAAACTCAATTCAAATGTTGAGAATCATCATAAGTTTATCCACCAAAAAAATTATATGACACATCATAGCTAGATATACTGCATGAGAAAACCTCGATAAGATTCTTACGCTGTCGAAAATGCCTAAAAATTAATAAAACTTGTATAACATTTGTCTATAGAAGTAAACAATATATACTAACTGATCAACCAAACTTTAAAGGAGATAATCTCATCAAACCAAGAGAAATATGGTGGAAAACATTATTGAGTCTAAGGTTGAGCCCTGTTCTTTAGAATTTATTTTTCTTTAAACTCATTTTTAATCACACATTATTTCAATAAAATAATTTTGCACGTAAAGTAAAAAATTTCCGTACTTTTTATCTTCTCACTATTAAAAAAATCATTTTTTAAAAAAATTTATTCAGAGAAAATGAAGTTGAAATGGGGGCAAAATTATTTTCTATATATTTTATTTTGCAAAAAGTAGTAGATGGAATTATCATATCATGGAGTAAGTCATGGAATTATCTTTAGACATGGACTGATCTTAGGATCTTTTTACCTAGTTGGTCAGTTAAACAATGCAAAAGCTGTACGTATTTTCACTTTTGAAGCACACTCTTTTAGTATTAGGGCAGTAAATGTCAGTAAAAATATCCTTATACAATACTATTATAATAACGTTAGTCACTCGTGCAATATATGTTATCATTGAAATTGACCTCGTATTCTTGGTAGTAGGTGGGCAGAATAAAAACTTTTACCACTTTTATTTTCAAAGCACACTCGTTACTTATTTGATACGGATTAAAATTTTAATTTTAATTTTAAATTAATAATTAATTTTAATTGCATATTTTATGGGATCTACATTTTCTCATCCACATATTTCATCAATTTTTTTATCAAAATCTATTCAATCCAAAAGTTGAATATTTTTCCTTTTTTAAATAGTAGTCATTTTATTCTTAGTGGCACACGTGCATATTTTCCACGAAATTATTGAAATTATTTTCCCACCTTTTAGGTGGGTTTTCATTTTCCAATTTCATTTATTTTATTTTTTGTTGGCAATTGTGGCAATCGGGAAAATTTTTAGATACAATAGTAAAAAAAATTATCACTTTTATTGACAATTTCTATGCAAAACAAAGCCAAACGAATGGTATTTGGTATGATATTTTTTTAAATTTTTTTTGCAATTGAAATAAATTATAGACCCAATGGTAAAAGAAATTATCACTTTAATGAATAATTTTTATGAAAAATAAAGTCAAACGGACACCAAACTTTCAACATTTTTTAAGTGGAAAATCATACCGATCAAACACAATTAATTAAAATTCACAATCTAGTTAATTCAATTCCTAAAATTCATTTTCTTTCCACTTATTTTCCACATTTTCAATCAAATGGACCCCAAGAAGTCTATTTTGGAAAAAAAGTTGCTATTAAATTAAGAAGAAATGCACTGATCACTCAATATAATTTTTGGTGGGACCAACAAATTAAATAGTTAATTAAAAATGGCAATATTTCAAAAACATATTTTAATTTTATTGAAAATCATATATTTTTTTTTGACAGCCTAGCTAGCTACTAGGGGTGTCCAAAAGTCCCGAACCGAATCGAACCGGACTGAACCGAACCCAAACCGAGCGGTTCTTCACAAATTAAATACCCGAACGGATACCCGAATTGAGAACCGATGGGTATGAGTCGGGTATCGGGTCTAGACTAAGAACCGAAGAACCGAAACTAAATAAATTTTTTATTTTATTTATTGAATTAATTAAATTATTTTATTTTTTTCTAAATAAATTAACAAATTAATTAGTTAAATTATATCATTTCATAATTTTAAGTCTTGGGTCTCATTTTTTAATATAGATCACCGACATTTTAAGATTAATATCTACTTTTTGGTATTTGTATGCATTAAATTAATGTTATTCGACAGTTAGTTATTTATATAGTTTTGAATTGGGCTACGTTAATTTGTAAAAGTTACGAATGAAATGTCATTAGTTATATTTATGTAGTATTGCTGTAAATGTTAAAAAATTTAATAATAGCATGGAACCGAACCCGAACGGTTCCATAATTATATTTGGACCCGACAGGTCCATTTATTAAATACCCGAAAATTTTGGAACCGAGCAGAACCGAACCGAACCGACCCACGGACAGCCCTAGTAGCTACATTAGAGTACATGTATGGGAAGTGATTATATTTATTTAAATTATAAATACGTAAAAATAAGTGATAAATAAGTGGATAACCTATTGAAATTCTTTTAGTGGTGAATATTCTTTTGGTGAGGACAGAATTGAGGGAAGAAGAGAAACGATAACCATGTTAGACAATTACCAATATTCTGAAAACTCGATAGGGAAAATCCGATCGAGACATCGACCCAATTATGGCTAAAAAAAAAAAAGAAATCGTTGAAATTCGCGCACGTTTGGGAGGTGATTAAATTATAAATTTAAGTTGATTATACATATTTTTAATTCATTTATTTAACAAGATTTACAACTATTTACTTATTATGTGCACATTCTATAGGATCTATAAATTATCGTCGCATAAATTTTAATTTAATCATCAACCAAACACGTATTATCAAGAATCCAGTCTATTTACTTCAAAATTTTATTCTTTAATTTTTTTTAATTTTATTTTTTATCATCGGTTTGACAAAGAACTTTTGAAATGTCAACTACGAGTGTAATAAGTTAGGTCAACTCCATCATTCGAGTTAGTCAAGAATTAAACTGGGGAGTGATTAATGAACACGCCTGAACATTTCCCTCTTTATCTAACCACCTCCAGTTCATCTTATGTCGGCTTGTTCTCTAGCTTTACACGAAAACCCACAATAATTCAACTGTTCAAGAGTTACCATAGACAGTAAATTCTGTAAATAATGCTTTGTATAATAATGATTTGTTATTGGTGTAATTGTACTGTAACGTACTCTGTACTATATTATATGCTATAAAGCAGCTTCGCTTTCATTTGCATCAGATTTTCCGGCGAGTTCTAAGATTCCTCACCACCTGACCACCTTGATCTTGGTTTCTCCGCAGAGCCTGAATATTTCTTGCCAGCCCTTTTTTCTATCATAGGCCGCTAAACTTCCATTTTTAGTAATCTTGTTTTCTTTTTTTGAGTATTTTCGGTTTTGGACTTTTCAGGCTGTGCAATTGTATGATCATTACCTGAAGAAGCTGAGATTTGAGGGGTCTGCTTGCAATATAGGGCTGAGTTTTTTCTTGAATCTTGTGAAATATATGTAGGTTCAGTTGTGAAACTTTTGGGCATGGAGGATTTGATTTTTTATTATTATTATTTTTTAAAATAACGTGAAAAAGATTCAATCTTGTGCTTTGATATAGAAATGGAGTGAAGATTTTTACTTGGTTTTGGGTGAAGCCTACAGAATCAATTTTTTGTTTTGTTTATTTGAGTTTTCCAAGTTGGAAAATTTGTGGGATAGTAATGAAACAAAGTGCCTATTAGTTTCATCGAGGATTGAGGTGTTGGGATTGACTTCAGATGGTATTTATGAATTGGGTTCTGTGAGAAAACTAAGGATTTTTTCTGAGATTTGGAGGCATTATTGATGAACAGTTTGCAACTGGAAATATTTGATTCGTGAAAAATTAGTTTATGTGGTTCCGAAGGGAAGAAAATTCGAAAAAGAAGTTCAATTCTGGTGCAGATATTAGTCTATGAATTTTACTACAATGAAGGTTCCTTCCAATGGATATATGGCCAATTCTGGAGAAGGTTTGACAACTTTCAATAGTCCTTTTACATTTCTTATTTTTGCATTCATTTGATTTCAGAAGCTTTTTCTCAAGTGTTTATATCATAGTGAGCTTTTGTTCTCTGTCAATTCTTAAATTTGGGCAAGTTCAAATGCTTAAAGTTTTGATATTCCATGGATTAATACAGTACGAGGATGAACTTGCAGACACGCCTATTCATTTTACATATTCAGCAAAAGGAAGCTAAAGATGGAAAATGTGAATATATTGTTGTTCCATTTTCTTAACCTGTTTATATATTTCTAACTTCAATTCTGTGTGATTATTCGTAGCCGTTACTCGAATTAGTAATCGATTGTAATTTTCATCTAGTAACAGTCTTTCTTTGAGATCTTAAAATTAGATTTTATACTTGCTTTGTATTCAATTCTGTACGTGATTTCCTGCAACTCAATGCTTTCTTAATGAGTGGTCTTTACCATTGTGGTCACTGATGTGTACCCAACTCTTCGTCATTTTGTTTTTTTTTTCATGCTCCTTTATGCCATAATTTGAGATCTATACTGTAATTTAATCCTGCAGATCTATCAATTTTCAGTGTGGATTGCTCAATATGCAATTCCCTAGTCAGTTTCAAATTTTGTTTCCCTTGAATAGGTTATCTAAGCCTTTCCCCCTTTTTTTTTGGATGGTGCTTCTATTGTTTTGGTGTTTCTTTTTTGTTTTTAAGGGGGGGTGGGGATGGAGTGTTTTAGAAGCATTTCGTACTACCAATTGCTGCTGATCAAATAACGTCTTGAAAACTAAAATCAACATCTGGGAATATACCGCGAAGTTGGATCTATAAGTTTTGCCTAAATCAATTGCAGCTCCATGCCATGAGCTCGCTGGCACTATGTACCTTTTTAATGAACTTCATCATAAGCCCATCAGCTGGCATCTACTGTCCGAATTTCATTATCCTCTTGTCTGGCATCAATCTTTACTGCTGGGGAATTCAGTTATTGCTGGTCTATTCTGAATATGTGACTGTTTTCTCTTTTTAAGTGTGCTACTTCTACTTCTACGCCGTAACTTTGAACTTTGCTGTAAAATCTTCTCTTCCGGTTATATTTCTAAATTGATTGACAAAGAAAATAGATAAAATATACATTTAAGAATTGGCTCAGGATGTAAACGCTCAACAATAGGAAAATATAGTTTCAAAATCAAAGAAAAACCTTCTGTAACAATTTAAATCTCAATTTGCCTAATAGAAGTTCCTTTTGTAGCCATTTGAACAAATTACATTTACATATCTTTAATTTTATTGTTGTTTTTGAAGTTTCTGTGTTCATGGAACAGGAGGGAAAAATGTGATTAATTCAGAGTTATGGCATGCTTGTGCGGGCCCATTGGTTTCTTTGCCTCCTGTGGGAAGTCTTGTGGTCTATTTTCCTCAAGGTCATAGTGAACAAGTATGTCCTCTCTCCATTTCGAGAAATATTGCATTTTTTTTACACTCCATATCTGATAAATACTTGTATATATACTATTTGTAGGTGGCAGCGTCAATGCAAAAGGAGGCTGAGAGCATCCCAAGTTATCCAAACCTTCCTTCGAAGTTGATCTGCATGCTGCATAATGTCACCTTACATGTATGAACGCTTCCATAGCGCGAGAGAAACTTTTAAACTTTTTTTTTTCTGATAAAGAAGAATATAAAAGTGTTGGGATCTATTTTCCTCCTTGGCCTTTAATACGAGATAAGTACTTGTTGATAGTCAATTTGATCTATCTACGTTGTAAATCGGTATCAGTGACATCAATGAGGTTGCGTGCAATATTGGTGCAAATATAATAACAAAGAGCATGTTTGGCCAACCTTTCAAAGGTTTACTTATATGTAAATAGTATGTTTAAAATATTTTTTTGTAAGAGTTGAAAATAAGTTACTTATTTTGACACCAATGCAAGAGATTCTTCTGAAATAAGTGATGTATTTACTTAAAAGTAAGAAAAGGTTAATGTTTGACTGAGCTTAACTTTTCTAGATTGTAATCTAGGCGAATTTTGTTTGTAAAATACAGTAACTTTGAAAATCCTATTTGGCAAAATAACTAACTTAATAGTAAGTTTAGCTTAGTTTTAAGCACAACCAAGCATACATATTTGGAAATAAAAAGTTATTTCAAACAGTAAGGAACTTTTCATTATTTTTAAGCTTAGCAAAACAGAGAAGTAACTGTGTGACCTTGAATATTATCCAAACCTCAACATAATATAAATAATTTTGTGAAAAATCTTCTATTTATCTATTTATTTTGATCAGGCTGATGCTGAAACTGATGAAGTCTATGCTCAGATGACTCTTCAACCTGTAAGCAATGTGAGTCAGGTATATCATTTGAGAAGTTATCAACATAACAGTACTTGACAAATAATAATGTGGTTAGGCATAATAACCGATCTGAAGAAGCATTGAATTTATTCATTCTACAGTACGACCAGGAAGCTTTACTTTTATCTGAGATGGGACTTAAGCAAAGCAGGCAACCTTCTGAGTTCTTCTGCAAAACTCTTACAGCAAGTGATACAAGTACACATGGCGGTTTCTCTGTACCTCGTCGAGCGGCGGAGAAGATCTTTCCACCTCTGGTTTGTGCTAAGCATTTGTCATTTCTGTCATAAAATTGAGATGGTAAAATTGATAGTACGTCTGGCTGTGCTTTTATTTTTATTGGATGTAGTAGTGGCATACTTCTCTAATAAGTAGCTTAAAAGCTAATTTTAAGCACAGCCAGACATGCTCAAATTCAGCTTATTCTGCTACTGACTAGGAGGTTGTCTTGTAGGATTTTTCGATGCAACCTCCATTTCAGGAGCTAGTGGCTAAAGATTTGCATAACCAATCATGGACATTCAGACATATTTATAGGGGTATTTTCTTCTAGAACTTTCTGTTTTCATGTATCTCCTTTGGTTCTGGCTTTGTTTTGAAATTCGAAATGATGTATCATGAAAAAGATGATGACAAAAACAATAATTCTACAATATTAGAATCCCCATCTTCCTGAATAATGCTTCTAGATAGACTGTACACAGCAAATTGTCAGTACATCTTCGGAAAAATTAAGATCAAACATGCTCCTCTGATTATCATATTGGTTAAATGTTAATTTTGTCATTAAATTAAGATTCTGAGAAATGGTATCATATTCCCTCTTTATGTAAATTATTATTTTTTATCAATTAAAAGATGATATAAGGTAATGTCTTGGGTATTGCTGGGGCCACAAGTTGATTTTACTTTCGAGTATGGAAATTATGCAAATATACTTAACTGTATAAGTATTTCGAGTTCATTTTATGGTGACATTTTGATTTATACCCTTTCTGCATGTCAATCTCTACATTTGGTTCCTTTCATTTTCTGCTTTTGCTCACTTTACTCAAGATTAGGGTGCCGTGCATATCTCATCAGGATACACTTTCCTTGAATGAAGCTATTGAGAAATATCTTATTTGGTATAAAGCTTAGTTTGTTGTAGTAATTTTGACCCATTCTTGATCGTCAATAGTAGTTTGGAACGAAAGTTAAAGACTACTTGTGCTTGATTCCAGGTCAACCCAAAAGGCACCTGTTGACTACTGGATGGAGTGTATTTGTTAGCTCTAAAAGACTTGCAGCAGGCGATTCTGTCCTTTTCATAAGGTATGAAACTATTTGAATGAAGAGCATAATTAGCTAAAGCTTCAAAAGTTTAAGTTTAGCAAAACATGTATGGAAATAAAAAATAATTTTTACTTGCTTTTAAGCTTAGCCATACATTCTCTTAGCATTATATTTCTTGTCACTGAACTGCAAAAATGTGATGTAGAGACGAAAAGTCACAGCTTTTCTTGGGTATAAGACATGCCACAAGACAGCAGCCTGCAATCTCCTCGTCTGTTATATCTAGTGATAGCATGCACATAGGAATTCTTGCAGCTGCAGCTCATGCGGCTGCAAATAATAGCCCATTCACAATATTCTACAACCCAAGGTAGTCGAATTAATATCTTTTTCAGCTGCTAGAAGTAAACTTTGTGAAAAAATTTGATCCCCTAATGAAACTTTGATTTTTACAGGGCTAGCCCTTCTGAATTTGTGATTCCTCTAGCAAAGTATAACAAAGCAATGTATACCCAAGCTTCATTAGGCATGCGTTTCAGGATGATGTTTGAGACTGAGGAATCCGGAGTCCGAAGGTACATGGGTACCATTACTGGTATTGGTGATATGGATCCAGTGCGATGGAAAAATTCACAGTGGCGTAATCTTCAGGTACTGGTTCTCTTTTCATTTTCCTGAATGTCTTCAACATTTACCTCATATTAAGTATGTTCACGAGCATTTAGGCTTGGAAAAATCTGATCACAGTTCTTCTATCGATGAATCTAAAATTCTTCCGTTGCTCAACTAGGATAGTATTCGACTGGTAAATATGTCATGTCCATAACAAGTTTTTTGGCTGGGTTCTCCCATTTTACCATGCTAAAAGCTGCATCCTCTTTTTCGGTTTGGATCTTCTCCAAATATGTGCATTTTGTCTTTCCAATTTTTATGTTCTTCTATGCCATAATTGACCTTCGTTAATTTCTAATCATGGTTTAGATGTTAAAAGATTTATCCTTGTTATATTCTATTACAAGTGTCTTTTCCTTCATATTTATTCTGTTCTAGAACTCATAATCAATTAGCATTCCTTTTGTTAGGTTGGATGGGATGAATCTACTGCTGGGGAACGTCCTGGTCGAGTATCAATTTGGGAAATCGAACCTGTTGTAACTCCCTTCTATATTTGTCCGCCACCATTTTTCAGACCCAAGTTTTCAAAACAACCAGGTTTCCCAGGTAATCCTTGCTGACCACTTGGCTCTCTGTTATAATGCTGGGGTGTTAAATAGCTGTACGGTACAAAATTTGTATCGTGAGCTTTATTTGCTATAGTTTGTCTAGTGCACGACGTAGTACTGTCAGAAGCATGTATGCATGTGCAGATATCACATTCAAAAGAAAATCTTACAGAACCATGTTAAGATAAAGGAGAAGGAAATCAATCTAAGGAAAGAATGCATCTTGGATTGAAAATCTTTAAATTAGTATAGGTATATGGGAGACTAAATGATATTTGTTGAACTTGCATTAGTTTTCCTCAAACTCGAGTTTTACAGATGATGATTCAGATATAGAGAATATTTTCAAGAGAGGCATGCCCTGGATTGGGGACGAGTTTGGTTTAAAAGATGCCTCGAGCTCAATTTTCCCTGGGCTGAGTTTAGTCCAGTGGATGAACATGCAGCAGAATCACCAGTTCTCGGCTAATCAGCCAGGACTTTTCCCGAACATGATGTCTTCAGCCAACCTACAGGGTAACCTTGGAAGCGATGANCAGTTCTCGGCTAATCAGCCAGGACTTTTCCCGAACATGATGTCTTCAGCCAACCTACAGGGTAACCTTGGAACCGATGACCGCTCCAAGCTGTTGAACTTCCAATCCCCTGCCTTCTCTTCACAAAATCTCCAATTCAGCAAAACCAATCAACAAGTTGGACAAATCCAGCAGCTGTCTTCTGGGTGGCCCCAACAGCAGCCACTGCAGCAAACTTTACCATCTTCTATAAACCCTGTAAATAATGGTGTAGCCCCTAACCAGATTCCAAATCAAAATTCACAGCAAACAGCAATGTACTCCCAACAACTTCAGCAACAACAGTTCCTAACAGGCAATACACAAATGCAGCAAAATGTTCCCTTGGCTAACAAAATAACACTTCCCATGACATCTTTACCTCAGGACACGCAGTTTCAGGAACATATTGAACAGCCAGCTAGCCTCATGCAGAGGCCCCAGCTACAGCAGACACAAATGCAACAAACTCAGCCACAATTTCTGCAGCCAGTCTCAACACAGAAGCCACAAGTGCAGCAGACATCACAACCTAGTCTTTCTGAACATCAGCTGCAAATGCAGAATCTCCAGAAACTCCAGCAACAGCAACAGCAACAGCTGTCGTCCCCTTTGAGTTCTTTTTTGGAGCCTCCGTTTCCCCAACAACACCAGGCTCTTCAACAAAACCAGCAACCTCAGCAATTCAGCAGCACAGGCTTTCCAGCATCAACACTTGTGCAATCAGCACAATTTCCCGTCAACCAACTCTATGGCCAGCAAAAGTCTACGTTCACAGTCAGATCACATCCCGAACCTGCTGATGGGGCTGTCGCATCATGTTCAACGTCACCTTGTACAAATAATATGCAAGTGTCACCATTGAACTTTCTGAACAGAAGTCAACCAGGGTCATCCACATTACTGGATAATTCCGTTATTCATCCTGTTCCTAATTTAGTTCCAGAGACTCATAGCAAGTCTGATATCCAAGTAAAAAACGAATTACCCAGTTATAAAGGACCAGAGCAGCCTAAATACAGAAGTACGGCTAATGATCACTTGGATGCAGCTTCATCTGCAACATCATATTGCTTGGATGCCAGTGGGCAGCAGAACTTTTCACTTACTGGCTTGGATGGTGACGTTCAATCCCATCCCCGGAGCAGTCTTCCTTTCACGGCCAATATTGATGGATTGACCCCCGATGCTTTGTTGTCAAGGGGCTGTGATTCGGGAAAGGATATCCAAAACTTGCTCTCTAATTACAGTGGTAATCCAAGGGATATTGAGACAGAATTTTCCTCTGCTGGAATCAACTCTCAAACATTTGGGGTGCCAAATATGTCATTTAATGCTGGTTGTTCAAATGATGTTGCAATCAATGAGGCTGGTGTTTTAAATAGTGGGTTGTGGCCAAACCAGACTCAGCGCATGCGAACATACACAAAGGTTTTCTTCTCTATCTCTTACGCTTCAAATTGCTCCCCCTCCTAATCTCCCCTTGCCACAAAAAAAGGGAAAAAAAAAAAAAACGAACACTCACAACACGACGGAACCGTAATATGAATTAGATTATATCTAATTTCTCTCTTTTTAAGGTTTGGAAACAACATGAGTCACCTGATTACTAGAAATTATGCAGGTTCAAAAACGTGGATCTGTTGGTAGAACAATTGATGTAACTCGTTACAAGGGGTATGATGAACTTAGGCATGATCTGGCCCGTATGTTTGGCATCAAGGGACTAATCGAAGATCCACAAAGATCCGAATGGAAACTTGTCTATGTAGACCATGAGAATGACATATTACTTGTTGGCGATGACCCTTGGGAGTAAGTGTTTAGCAACTGTCCTTGTATTCTTAGTTTGTCGTTGAAAGAACGCAAATAACTCTGAAAACTTTTCTCAGTGAGTTTGTGAGCTGCGTCCAGAGTATAAAGATACTGTCCTCTGCCGAGGTACAGCAAATGAGTTTAGATGGAGATTTAGCTCAGCTTCCTGCCCCAAACCAAGCATTCAGTGGAACAGACAGTGGTAATGCATGGAGAGGACAGTATGACGATAATTCTGCCAATTCTTTCAATCGGTAAATGCATTTTAAATTCAGAAACTAACTTGGTCTGCATAAAATGATGTATCACTTACAATGCTGAGCACCTCTGAACAACCAGAGATCGGTAACACGACCCTTTCAGAAGGCTCTGGTTGAGCACTGGCACGCGTAGTCCAAATCTGAGCTGAGATATTTGTCTTTGTTTTTGTTGATTTATTTTGAGTTGTTGAATTTGAGATTTCTCTGGAGGCAATCGGATAGATTTGACGCTTGGAGTTGCTTTCTCAACGGTCATATAATAGGTGGCATGTAAAGACTAACCTTTTACTAGCAGGAAATGTAAGAAGTTAGATGTAAATTTCTTGTATCATTGAAGGTTTAAACTCATCATCAGAATTTCTTGAAGTGCTTGAGCATTCTTGCAGCGAAACTCCAGGAAACTATTTATGATTATTGAGCGACAAAATCGAGGATGTTATCATTTGAACTAATCGCTGGACAAAACTTGAGAATGTTGTTATTGGCACAATTCGTTGGACAATTTTTGATTCATGGAAAGGAACTGTCTGCAAACTAATGCCTCGTGGACTGAATAAAAAATGCTTGTTCCACATCATAACCTTGTAAACTGAATCGCAAATTCTTGCCCCACATCAAAATTGTAAGCGTGTTACAGACTTACAGTTCTATAATTTTCATTCTCAAATGGAGGTATCCTCGTATTCTTCGCAATAAATTGCAAATGGACGGTGCGAGAAAACATTCAGTTTTAGGACTGGAATTTTCGACATAAATTTTCAATTGAGATATCAGAAACTGGAAACTACTAAGGCCCTGGAGAGCTAGAAACACGGATGAGCAGGAAGCTCTTTAAACAACAAAGACCAAATGGTCAACAAATCCAAAAATCATTACACTCTTCATTCAATACTAACGCAAAAAGTTTGTATTATAGATCCAGACTACAACATTTTTCTAAAGTTACACTTTTGTTGAAAATAAAGGTTCGAATGACAATCTAGGAAAGGACAGCCATGACATCAGAAGCCCTTAGTGCTATGTACTCTGAACCATCACTGCCCTTGAAATCGTTGCCCGCATATTTGGAGTACAAAACTGTATTCCCGGGGGCAACAGACAATGGCTTCCTATTTCCTTCCTCGTCAAGGGGGCCAGGCCCAACTGCAATCACCTGTAATCAAAGATGGCAAATACTGAGGATAGCGATTGCGTGCTGAGCGAAGTACTCATTCTGCAGTCAGAAACACTTAAAATCTTTGAAGCTTGAGAGATAATACTTACCGTGCCAATTGATGGCTTCTCCTTGCTTGCCTCCGTTAGAAACAAGCCACCAGAAGTTTTCACTTCAGCCTCAGCTACCTGAATAGGAATTGTTGTATAAGACACAGCTTGTATAACCTTAGGTCCTATTGACCTCAATGGCAATGGTAAAAAGAATGTAGAGAGAAGAAAAATGCAGAATCTATCAATTCTAAAATGAATATATGCTGAAGTTGTGTTTCTGGATAATTCCACAATCCACAAGGGTTATGCACAACTTATAGCCACAAAACACAAATTTGTTACATCACCTTTCCAGGGAAAAAAAGACCTCTCCAAGATCACTTTTAGCAAATTATTAGATCAAAGCTTAAAATATTTGCACACTGCATATGAGGATTAGTCGAAAGATCAGAGTCCCCAGCACAATGCACAAAGCTGAATAATAATATAACTAGACTATTAAGTATTACCAAACCTTAATGAGAACTCTGTCATTCAGGGGCTTCATCTCCTTGACGTCATCATCCGTATCAAGGATTCCAACAATATCATCCTCCTTCAAAATGAGATGATTTGATCCATTGAACTCGACTTCTGTCCCCGCATACTTGGAGTACACCACTTGGGTGCCATTCTAGAGATGTCGTTCAGTCAGTAAATGCAATCATTCAAGGAGATGACACAAACTGGAATGCATTAGACTGCGCTATTACCTTCACACTAATGTCCACCTTGCTCCTTCCAATTGTACGACCCTCTCCAACAGCAACTACTTCACCTCCCTGTGGTTTTGTTTGTGCTGTTGTTGGTAGTAAGATACCACCTGTTGTCTTCTCCTCTGCAGTCTTAATCTTCACTAAAACTCTATCACCCAAGGGTTTGAGTGCAGTGTACTGCAGGATCAGAAAGCAAATATAGTAAACAAGACAGAAGAAAAATCAAACATACAACAAATCTAAATTGAAATTTGCTTAAAGAAAACAATATTAATATCAATTCACATGTACAAATTCGAGTTCCCACTATGGTTCAACGAACATTTAGAACTAAGGGAACAGCTACAACAAAATTATGAGAGTCAGCTATTACAATTAACATATAAACAAAACAAGTATTCCTAGCCTAATAATTAGATTGTTATAAATTGCTTGTACACAGTAACACCTATTATCACATTTAGACAAACGCAATACATGATAAAATTACTGAAGCTGTAGAGAGGAGAGACAGAAGCTAAGGCGAGTCAAGCAAGAAAATACAGTTGAAGACAGACTAAATCCTACACTTCTTAACTTCATGCCAATTCATCATCAACATAAAAAATGCGGTTTTCATTTTACAATTACATCTTTAGGTAAAAGTAATCACACTAGCACTATTACAAAACTAACTAACAAGAAATGCTATTTCCTCGTGTCAAATAAGAATTTGACTAGCTACAACTATGAACTGAAATTTAAAGGGGAAAATACAACTTTCAAGATTGGATAACGGAAAATTCAACTATGAATTGAATACAAACCTTGGGTGAAACAACGGTGGCAGCCTTAACTAGAAGTCCACGGAATGACCTGAGGGAGACCCCATTTTGCTTAAGAGGTGAAAAGGATGAAACCTTTACAGAATTTTGCCTCAGCCCTTCAAATGACGCAAACTCTTTCGCTGATACTGTAGATGCTGTCAACTGTATCGCTGCCATTTCTTCCAAAAATAAAGAAAACAATAAACCAATTAAATTAATCAATTAATCGAGAAATACAATGCAAAATAGAGCATCTGAAATGGGAAGATTTGAAAGTACCTTAAGAGGAAAGTGATTTGAGTATGAGTTAGAGAAGAATTTGTTGGTGGGTTCAATTAAAGAGATAACAAAACCCTAGAAAGTTCTGAATTGATAAGAGAGGAGGTTTTATACGAGGATAAGATGGTTCTGGAATTTATTTATTTTTGGATGGTGCAGTTTTTGGCATTTGGGGCTTGCTCTTCTGTGCTTTATTTGTTTTTGTCAAGGAAAAGTTTCACAAATAGCACTGATTGAAAGAAAACATTGACCTCTAAATATTATTATTATTTTTTTTTGTATTATTAAGACCATGTTTGATCTTCGTTTCTTAAAATTCATTTTTTTCAATTTTATTTTTAATCACACGTTTCGTGAAAACTAAAGGTCTAAAATTTTTATTAACTTCTCTACCACACATTTAAGAATTTACTAAAGTTTAATTTTTGTTCAAACCAAACAGGGCTTATTAAACTTCACTTTTAAAACTGAAATTGACAAATTTTATCTCAGTTTGATTGGTTGAAACTTGAAACTCAAACTTAACATGTAGAATACTAAAACAATCATGGGGAAAATTAATAACTCAATTAATGATGCAGAGAACCACGTCAATAACCAAAAATAACGACCTGCGAGCTCATCTTCTAAGGAGGAAATTGCTAACATCCACGATGTTAAACGGTTCGTCTTTTAGAGTCTTTCTTAAAGGTAAAACAATTAAGATTATTCTCGATGTTATGTCTAGCATAGCTCACATTCCCAGAGTCGTCCACCCCCTATTTCCTTATTTGACTCCGATACTCTTCCGGCGGACTCTTTAGTCCGTTCGACGGTGTTTAACACACTGTTGGAGAGAGGTCCCGGTATGATTCGCACCGGTTCTCTTCCTACTAATCGTCAGATTTTGTTGCGCATTGTGTGCACGAATCTTTGCCCGTATCTCATAGGGATGGACATGGTTCGGTTCGGTTTGGTTCGGTACCAAATTTTTCGGGTATTTAATAAATGGAACCACCGGGTCCAAATATAATTATTCGGTTCGGTTCGTATCATAAATAATTTTTTTAACATTTATAGCAACACTACATAAATA
>CAIGRQ010159576.1:0-10463 GCA_903798375.1 Fraxinus sp. D2006-0159 | reverse complement strand
ACCCCGGTGGTATTTCCAACATAGACTATATCCTAAGCTTGGCTAACTGGTTTTTCTGTTATGACACATTTGGTACGTAGTACTATGAAAAACTGCACAAGATAATCGACAACAATACTGGCTAGCGTTTTCTTTTTGAGCATATTGAGATATACTGCATATATTGATCAAATAGACGGAGTCTAATATTAGTTTGCAATTTGTAGCTTGGCATGGGGAGCGCCCTTGAGACACTATGTGGGCAGGCATTTGGTGCAGGACAAGTTCATATGCTTGGTGTTTACATGCAACGCTCAATGATAATTCTTTTTGCGACTTGCTGTATCCTTTTGCCGCTCTACATATTTGCAACCCCAATCCTCAAGATCCTCGGACAAAGTGACGAAATTGCGAATCTGGCTGGAGTATACACACTGATGATCGTCCCTCAGTTGTTCTCGCTTGCTGTCACATTCCCGACTCAGAAGTTTCTTCAAGCTCAGAGCAAAGTTTCTGTGCTCGCATGGATCTCATTCCTTGCATTAGTCTTGCAAGTTTTCATCTGTTGGATTTTTGTTTATGTATTTGAATGGGGTGCATCTGGTGCAGCCGCAGCATATGATCTTACGAGTTGGGGCATCGTGATTGCACAGTTTGTGTATGTCATTGGTTGGTGTAAGGATGGTTGGAAGGGATTTTCAGGGTCCGCCTTCAAGGAGATGTGGGCATTTGTTAGACTCTCTCTTGCCTCAGCTGTTATGCTTTGCCTTGAGATCTGGTATATGATGAGCATCATTATCCTCACCGGACATCTTGACAACGCGGTAACTGCAGTTGGTGCCCTTTCCATTTGGTGAGTATTAATGCCTTCTTGTTACTCTCTCGTCCAAATGCTTAGAATACAAATTTATTTATATAAATTTGGTTTTCAACATGCCCCCACATATATAATCTAGATTTGTTGTTTCATCAATACATTTAGTTGTTCTTTTTAATATGTTAAATTGCTTCATCTAAATGCACAGCTTTTAATGCTCAATGCTTTAAAAATCAGGATTTAAGATTTCAGTAGCATTCTTCCACCATCTGGAAGCTGTTAAATTTAGCATTCTGATTGTGCATAAGGATATTTCGTCGACGCTAATTCATAATGCATTGCATCATTGCATGTCCAAGGAAGCACATGTCTAGTTGTAAGCTTGATAAAGTGATCAAAACACTATGTATCGTAAATGAAGCAGAATACTAAATGAATAGATCGGTCTACTCACGTAAACTCGAGCTCGTCATGAGCAACAATCATTTTTTGATCTATGTTATGAACACAAGTTTTACTAGTTTTTGTCATTCTCCCAGTTTCGAGTTTTTTCACAAAATTTTGATGGTTTATCTTTCAGCATGAACGTCAACGGTTGGGAAGCCATGATTTTCATTGGAATCAATGCTGCTATAAGGTAAAAAGGCCACATCCTGACAATTTATATTTTCTTCTCAATCTAAGTGAATTTTGAGATCACAGATAGAGTCGTGTATGGTGAAAATGACGCACAAAACAACAGAAAACTAAGCCTTATTCCTGATAAACTTGAGATTTCACAGCTGGAGAAAATGTTTATATTCTTGATTCTTGATTCTTGTTGCATTTCCTTTGATGTTGTCATCCACCATCCGAAAGTTCTAACAGCCCAATCTTTCGTATTTCAGTGTACGAGTCTCGAATGAGCTTGGCTTAGGACATCCACGAGCAGCCAAATATTCCGTCTATATCACAGTTTTTCAGTCACTCTTGATTGGGATTCTTTGCATGATTATTATACTGGCCGCAAGAAATCACTTTAGCATTATTTTTACCAGCAGCAAAGATATGCAACGGGCTGTTTCCCACCTTTCGGGCCTTCTTGGAATAACGATGGTTCTGAATAGTGTTCAGCCAGTGATATCGGGTACTTGACTGAATGTCCATATATTTATTGTGCACTTTCATTTCCTTCCCGACCTTAATTTCACCGGGGCCATTTCCCAGGTGTTGCTGTTGGAGGTGGATGGCAAGCCCTAGTCGCTTATATCAACTTGGCCTGTTATTACCTTTTTGGTCTGCCTCTCGGATACGTTCTTGGTTATGTTGCTAATCTGGGAGTTAAGGTAAATAACCCGAACTCAAAATTCAGCCTGTGATAAATGGTATATTCCTCGTCCATTGAACATAACAGAGCAAATACTAGTATAACAATGAAAATCAAGATTATACTAGGAAATATGTTTCCNAACATAACAGAGCAAATACTAGTATAACAATGAAAATCAAGATTATACTAGGAAATATGTTTCCTAGAATCTCAATACTAGCTTTTGAATCGAGCAATGCTATTCATCCCCACTGGGGTTGAGCCTCAGTCTATGTGGCGACTAATGTGGCATTAAATGATAGGTGAAATTAAATAAATCATTTAATTTCACCTATCATTTAACCACTCACATGCAGCCACATAGACGGGGGATTCATCCCCACTGGGGATGAATAGCATTTTTCTTTTGAATCAGACTGATTCACTATTAAAATCTTTCCGTTGAATTAACTGAAAGTCGCAAAGATAATTTGTTGCCAATCATTTTTTCTTAAGACCTGTTTAGTCGATAATGCTTATAGTTATATTGCCTATATTACTCAAAGTCGAATTATTAATTTTCATATGCTTATAATTTTACTACTGTAGGGACTTTGGGGTGGCATGATAGCCGGGACAGCTTTGCAGACATTGCTACTCTTGTTAGTTCTTTACAAAACTAACTGGAACAAGGAGGTTGTTCTTAATCCTTAACCATTTAGTCAGTAATGTATGTTTAACATGGAGTACTAAATAGAACTGGATAGTATTGAAAAGAAAGAATTCGTCAAAATCTTGTTCATTATATTTTCAAGGCTAATAAATATGCACACCACTTAAACGCCTTGTGTTACGGCTTTATTTGTTTTCGAGAGACAACGCTGCAATGCAGCAAAACATATACATCATTGCTCTCCTTCCCCTGAAATTTTGTTAGTGTGCATATCTTGATTTCATTTTTTATTACAGAAATTATCTTTATGAAAGTTACTATCCCGTCGGAATCATATCGTGAAACTATATTTGCAGGTGGAGCAGACGACAGAGCGCATGCGAAAATGGGGAGGGCAGGACATTGAAACTGAGAATTTAGTTACTGACCAGCTTTCACTCCAAAATGGAAGACTGTAAATGCGTGTTTGGTATTCAATATTAGATCACATTGAAGAGTATAATGAACACCATCCAGTGTTATTTAATCTACTCAAACATGCAATGGGAGGAAGGGAACTTGATATTCAACTAATTTTCGCTGTACTAATTCAAATTTTCCCTCCTTTATCTTGTTTAAGGTTTAGTCTGGTGAATGTAGTTTATTGTTCGATTGGGGATTTTTTTTTCCAAAATGGAAGACTGTAAATGCGTGTTTGGTATTCAATATTAGATCACATTGAAGAGTATAATGAACACCATCCAGTGTTATTTAATCTACTCAAACATGCAATGGGAGAAAGGGAACTTGATATTCAACTAATTTTCGCTGTACTAATTCAAATTTTCCCTCCTTTATCTTGTTTAAGGTTTAGTCTGGTGAATGTAGTTTATTGTTCGATTGGGGATTTTTTTTGCTTTACTAATGCACTCCCCACACCTCCAAGGGGAAAAAAAAAACTCAAATTTGAGCCCTCTTTTTTGTTGATGTTATGCCCGCACCATGATCATTTACTTTATCTGAAATTCTGGGAACTTATTTTTGGAATTTTACTTGTGTAATAATTTCACAGTAAGATACATGGAACTAATTTTATTTTAATGTTATAGATAGATGCATGTATTTCAAGAAATACAAATCATACACTACAATTCAAATCCATGTTTATAGCATTGATTCATCTTTGTGTTGATTAATAGTTTGTAGTGCATCCTATAGCATTGGAATTCAAGTTTGGTTGATCAAGTTTCTGTTAATGCCAGTCGATCCTGGTCCAATTTGATTCCCACGGTAGATAAAGAACCAACTAGTTCCACTAGAAACCAATTCGGTCCGGTGATCAAATGGAACACTTGTCCTTGTAAGCTTTTCCAATCACCAACTCAAAACTCATTGTCGAATTGTAATCTACATTGAAACAATCGTAATCCCATATGGTACCCTGTATTGAACATACACTGAAGAAGAAAACTTGTAGTATTCTCAGTTTTAAGCGATTTTGGAATATATCAAAAATTTGTACTACATTAGCACAGAACCTATATTATTCTTGCTCATCAGAATCTCTCATCAACGTTATTGAATTTACAAGAGAGAACCTCAGATTGAACACAGGGTGTCATCCTCTTATCAAAGTCAACCCAATAGCTGTTACAATAATAGTGGAGGGAACTCCAAACTTGAGGTGACCCCAGAATGATAAATTGTAGCCATAGTGAGCCTGACGAGCCTGTTCACACACTATTAAGTTTGCAGCCGATCCCAAGAGAGAGAGATTCCCTGCAACCGTGCTCACCCAAGCTAAGAGGAGCCACGCTTTCTTCTCGCTAGCAGGAGATATTGCTGCTGCAGAAGCTGCCACTCGTGCTCCAAGCAGTAGAACTGAAAGTGAAAGCAATTCACAATTATATTTACTTGATGATACAAGAAGAAGTGTTAATTATACTGGGTACATATATTGCTTTTGCGAGTTTCGTAGTATATTCCATTAAGGTTAAAGAAATGAATGTCACGACGTGAAATATTTTAAATATTTTAGTATTTTAACAGCGGCTTGTGTGATATACAAACAGATTCAATAGAAGCAATATGTGAATATAAGAAATATTTTGGGATCAACTTCCAATTTGAATTCCTATGCTCTTTAGGTTATGTCAAGTATGCCCATTTCTACTATGAATTCCTTGTAGACTCCATCTATGTCATAGGGAGCAGAGACAGGCTGGGAGATAGCTGTACGCTAGAAAAGTTAATATTTTCTCTTTCCTTCTTTATGACGCATGACAAATCGAAACAACTGTTCCTAGCCGATGGAAAGGGTGAATGAATTCCTTTATCACAAAATGGTTATCAAGCTCCTCCATTAGGTAGTGAAATTAGAACGGCATTGCCCGCCTTGCATGGTTTGTAATCCCAGGGAAGGCTGTGCCATCATTTCAATTGGGGAAAGGAAGCATTTAAATACAGCTTCCAAATACGAAAATTTGTTATGTTAATTTACCCCGAGTAGCAATGGGATATTTTCCCACTTGGTAATATGCTTGGTCCAATGTCACTTGAATCGTCCAAACAAGTAATCTATCCAAGAAGACTTTCAAGTTTGAACGTTCAACATATAACTCAATCAACTATCTCCTTTTCTTCTCCTTATTTGGTCAAGTGACGACAAATTATTATCTCGTGTTCAAAGTCAGGAAGTAATGTACATTTGACATACCTGTAGGTACATTTGACGCCAAATTTGACAGCACGATTATAACAGCAGCTAAAACTGCCATTCCTCCAATATGATCTATCTTTGCATAAGGCTGCATGAAATCCCACACAGTGCTAGGAACTCCAGTTCTGTTTAAGCCATCGACTGTAATAAACATACCGCAAAAGAATATCAAGAGCGAATATGATACCTGGATGATTTAGAAAAAAATAGAATCAATAAGCTTTTCCTAATATGAAGCCTAATCTCATTAATATACTGCCAATGCAAGTTTGGCATGAAGTATTAAGATCGTAATCGACAATTTCAATTTTTATAATAGACAATATTTTATCTTCTTTTTTTTATTATTGTCCATTACTATCTAATCCAACTTAACAAGGGAAATTATTAAATCACTATCACCTTTTCTATACACGGTCGGGCATCTTTAAAATCGAGAACAACTAGAGCAAGTGCAGCTGTAATTGCAGTCCAGGACATATTTAGACCAAGCAGCAAAGCAACTAGCATTCCTATGGTAACAAGATAAACGCACGTCTTCCACAAAATTCTTTTCCACTTTTCCGGCAATTCTGATTTTTCGTGTTCACTACTCTTCAAAGATGGAATGCGTTTTGAAGACATAAATCCATCATTTGCCATTTCTTTCCGAGAACTTGAATGCCTAACGGATTCAGATTGCAAACTAGGGACCTTCTGGATTTCACTTTCAGTTGGATTCTCACCATTCCCGATTGTCTCAACATGATTTGTGTAACTATTTTCACTAAGAGAGCCATTAATACTATCACTCTCAATCGAAGTCCCTCGGTTTCTAAGAGTCTCACTATGATTTGTAGAGCAATTGGGATTAGGAGAGCTACAAACATTTATAGATTCCAGTCCGGAATTCCATTCTTGAGAATTTGAAGATGTGAGGTGAGACAACGTTGCTGGAGAAAAACGATGTGAGGTTATGTCTTCTTCAGCAACCACTTCCATAGTGGCATCTTCTTCATCCTTATGAATGGATAACAACTTCCAATACATACAGAGCAGGATCAAAGCATTGACAAATACTCCTACAAGCATTGCTGGGAAAATACCAAACAAAAAATTCCCAAAAGAAATCTTACTCAGAACAGCGATGACCAAGTTTTGAGGATTGCCAATAGGGGTTGCCGATGAGCCGATGTTTGCACTCGAGGCAAGGGCTAATAGGAACGGTTGAGGAGGGAGATTCTGCTGCCGAGCAATTTTGAGCACAAATTCAGTCAAAACAACACAAGAAGTGTCATTAGTGAAAAAGGCACTGGAAATGGCAGAAATCAAGCAGATTCGACAAAGCAAGTCCTTTGCTCCCTTGCTTTTCCAGGAGAGCAATTTACCCAAGTACATAAACATATCAGCTCTTTCAAGATAGACACTGACTACCATTGTCCCAAAAAGAAGACCAAGGATTGGAAGGTCAATAGCTGCATATGCTTGATCAGGTGTTATAACTCGAAAAATGACCATAAGCATAGCCCCAAGGAGAGACCCAGCAGTCCTCCCAATGGGCATGAATGGGACAGCCGGGAAAACTGCCAAAACCCAGAATATAGCAAAGGCAATTGACCCAAGAACCACTTTTACAGTAGGAGCCATACTCATGTTTACAAAACTAAATGAAATTCCAAACTTTTTACTTCTGCAAGATTTCAGAACCTATGCAACCTGAGAACATCTGTGTTCTACTGCAGATTCTCACCCCGTTAGCAATGCTCTGAAATGAGAAACTATTATATAGCAGATACAATAAAATTATGTACAATCAGCATTTAAGGACTAACCCACAATCGCTTCTCGCAAGAGCGATAATAAACAGAAAGAAATTCAAAAACAAGCCAACACACAGATTCACATTATGTTCATCAGATGCTGCAAAATTTGCCAGTAAAGAGAACAAGAGTACGGAGATAGGTATAAGGTTTTTCTCACACTCCAAAAACCGGTAGGAATATTGGAGGATCCACAGTCGAGGAACTATGGGCGATTTCTCTTTTTCTATTGATTCCTAGTGACTTGATCAAAAACAATTCTTGAATGAGCCAACATAACAGAAAAATAATCTTTAGTGGTCCTACCTCCTATTTTTACGAAGAGAATGAATATTTTCCTTGAAGGATCTCGCACATCATCATCCTAGAAAATTTGCTCTGTTTTAGTTCATTCTCTTGTCGAAAATTCGAGTATTGTGTACATCATTAATCAGATCCAATGTGGAAACTACCTGAATTAGAAACTTGCAAAATAAAATAGCAATTCAAGACCCATACACCATTCTTCATTTCCAGACCTCAATAAATGTATAAACTATCACATCTGCACAAATTTGAGTCAGAAATAACTTATAATAGAAAAATATAACCTTAAAAAGATAAACTGCATATATTGATACAAGAGCAACAAAGAATTCAAGAATTGCAACCAGAAATTCAGTTTTGTGTTAAATACAATCCAGAAAATATCATGAATAGTATAACTCACCTGAATCCGCGAAAAGCTACTTTCATAGCGAAATCAGCCTTAAATAGATTCAGAAGGGTCTTTTCGCTTTTTATCTGCAAAAGGCATTTCCCATTTGTCCACACTTCTGCTTACTGATTCTGTTACTCGTCTATTAGATGAAAAGAAATTGCAACTTTAGAAAAATAAAGATAAAAAACAATAATATGTTAATTTAACACGAGATTACGTGGATTGTGACGATGTCGATGAGTATGCATCTGGGACAAGCTTACCCGGACACGTAATGGCACACAATGATTAATATTAGGGCACGTTTGGTCCGGATTATAATTTAATTTTAATCAAAGTCAAAGTCAAACAATCAATATTAACCACATCTTTTATGGAACACAACTTTTCAACCACACATTTCAAAAACTTTTATCACAATCTACTAAAAATCTAATTTTAAACTCCACCAAACACCCCTTTAGTCGTCTATAATAAATTAACAAATTTTTTAATATTTGTCAAATATGAGATCCGCCGTCCAAAAATTGACAATAGGAGGGAATCGAAGAAAAAGAAATATTATTTTTGATTCGTGTTTGTTTAGTTTAATATTTTTTTATCGTATTATGCATGTATTTGACACCCATTCTGGGAAAAGAATAAATTTTGGAACAGTGATTGATGGAAGAATGTATAATTAAAAAGTAAGGAGAATTTTTTGGTTTATATGTACTATTATTTTATTAATAGAATGTGTAGTTAAAATGAAAAAAAAATCGGATTAAAATTGAAAAATTAATCGTTATTGTTGACTTTTATTAGACGAGTGATACCAATAACGACTATATTTTCAATTTTAATTATTACCAAATGAGCCATTAATATGAGTTAAGCCACTTGTACAGGGGAGTTAGCATGAATAATGCCAGTATATGGATATCTAGCGAATGGAATTCGTAGTTAACCATTAGAAAATCAAATTATAACATTCTTTTAATGAAAAATAAAATGGAAAGAAAGGAAAAATAAAAATAAAATCATCTAGTCTGCTAGCAATCAGCCATTATGTGTCCATAGCTCACACTCTTCCTCTCTCAATGTTTGTGTCTACGTGTAAAATATTCACATCCCACTACGGCTTATAACTTTATCTAGCCCATCATCTACCACTATGCTTGAGTGATTTGTCAATGTACCTTCCAATTGTGTTGGATTGGATAGAAATAATTGATCTTTCGAGTTCACTATCTACGTTGTGTAACGAAGAGCAACTAGCACACATACACATACTAAGTAAATTGTACAGACAAGCACACAAATAGCCGGGGTTTGGTGTTGTCGATGAGGTAGGGATTTGGGTGGGCAGAGGCTTAGATAGAGTGCATAGTGATAGGGCTGTATATGTAAAAATAAAATGTTATAAAGTTTCTCACTATGTAATCCAATGCAAAAAAACAAACTTTGTCCTTCCCTGCTACGTTCCCGTAGGTGGGAGCAGTATCTGGTGGTGGTGGATGAGGTACAATGGGGTGGTTGAGGGAGGGGGTTTCTACCTTCTATTTCTTCTTCCTGTTCACCGGTTCTTTTCTTTTTCTTTTATTTAAATATAAATTTTAAATAAAAGTCGGGTTTTTAACAATCAAATGAGTTGTTCATCTCTTGTGCAGTTCCAAACATAGATGCTGCAAATGAACGGTTGAGGACCAAGACTTCACCTAAATTAAGGACCTTAGGTGTACATATTCCCAAGGATGTCTTTCACGTAGTTTGTGTTGATAAGAGAATTAAATATGTACCTCGTAGCGATAGATACCTAACGTTGAGATTAGACAAGAACCTCTACTATTAATTAGAAAATAAGATAAAAATAAAAGATTTTAAAAATACTAAAATCCAAATCTTCAACTACTTGAGCATTCAAATAAAGTATCTAAACGTGTTGCTTTCATTGGAAGTCAATGAACTATTGATAACTCAAAAATTGATGAACAGCAAATGATGATAATATGATTAAAAATAATCCAATTATTGCTTCAAAAGCTTCGACTTTTCGTATGAAATAAAGTATTTATATATATATATATATATTAATCAGGATTTTTTTTTATCCACAAAAATAATTGTAGGCCAAAAATCACTCATTTCATTGCTGAACGGAGTCCATAATGCATGAGCTGGAAAATAATATATATAATTCAAGATTTAAAATGCAACATTTTTCCCCATCCAAAATTGATTTTTTTTTTTTTTAATTCTATTTTGTGATATTTGATATTAATTGTTAATTTACTGTAACTTGAAACCAGTTATGCAAGTTCTTGTTTGGCTAAGCTTAAAAGTTGCATTTTTTAGATTTACAGTCTGAAAAAAGTAACTTCAAAGTTATATTTGATGGGAAAAAAAAAATAACTTTTACTCATGTTTAAACTGTTGGGAAAAATTAATTTCCCACCCCAAATCAACCAAACGCAGCGGAAACACAAAATACAAAATAATTGGACCAAAGAGAAAAACAAAGAATTTAACG
>CAIGRQ010159531.1:0-10381 GCA_903798375.1 Fraxinus sp. D2006-0159 | reverse complement strand
CTCAAAGTGTCAACTTGTCTTTTTTATTTTTTTTAAACATATTTGATACACGAGTTTTCTAAGATTTTCGTGCATTTTCCTTCTATTATTTAACGTTACGTGTGTCTATAATGGGTGTGTGAAAGGTGGTTCGACCAAGATATCTATTAAAATCGGTTTTTCTAGAAAAAAAAGGAAACAGAAAAGACAAGACGACGAATTAGACAGTAATACAATTTTAATATTTGTTTACAGTTTATAACTGATAACATAAACAAGAAGTTATGCAATTTTACAATATAGAATAATAGAAGAGAGAGCAAATTTACTGAAAGCGGTAAAAGGTGGATAAATACTACTGGTCATGTTTGGTGTACATAAGGATGTCCACACCCTCACACTGGGTGGTATCAATTTTTATGTACACCAAGAATAATTCAAATATTACATAATTGATTGCGAAAAACAAAATTAATAGAAATTATGGTTCAACGACAGGGAGAGGCCTGGTTGAAAGAATTTCGACGTGCTTTAGCCAGAACAGTCTTGTCAGCCACAATGAAATATGCCATTCCAGCCACTGTTATTTAATTTAAATTAAAAAAAAATCCTTTTAATTTAAATAAATATTACTGTAAATTAAACTGAGCAAATAATTCAGTAACCTGTGGAGACGATGAGAGCTTGAGCGGTGGGATTGAGATTGGCTCTTGCCCAAGGCACCATTCTTGCACTTGCCAACTTTTTAACACATTAAAAAGTAGGTCCACAATAAGTTTAAATTGATTAAACATGCAACAAAGCCTATAATTATTAATTTAGTCCCTGTTTGATGCACATTATTTTCAAAAGAATGCATTTTTTTGGTTGATGTGATGGAGCATATGTGGTTGAAAAAGAAGGAAAAANTATTAATTTAGTCCCTGTTTGATGCACATTATTTTCAAAAGAATGCATTTTTTTGGTTGATGTGATGGAGAATATGTGGTTGAAAAAGAAGGAAAAATTATTGATGTGATGGAAAATATTATTTTATTGAAGAATGTGTAGTTGAAAATGAGTAAAAAAATGAGAATGAAAAAAAAATTGTGACCCAAACAAGAACTTAATTGATGTACCGTAGGAATCGCAGTAGCAATGGAAGCCATGACAGCTGCTTTGGCTCCCGCCATTACACCTTCTGCACATACAAATATGTTCAGAAACATGCTACATGTACAGTCATTAGTACTGTACAAATGGGTTTTTCAATATGTTCATTATACTGTTCGTTTAATATTGTATTGTACGAAGAAACAAAGATGGTTATGTACCATGAGAACAACGTTTGGCAATGGCTAGCTTCTGATCGAGGGAGGACAAACTGGTTATTTCAGCAACATTCTTGGCCATTTTATTGTGGTTTGGTTGGTATATAGTTAATTTGAAGAGAGAGATATTGGTGGGAGTTTATGAGGGTGATCGATAAGTTAGGTATTTATAGAAAGCATTCAATATTCAAATTGATGGTCAGCCCCCCGAATCATGATCCATTTCAGTACAACATTTGATGGTTTCATTGTCATTTCTAAGGTCGGATTCGGATTTACATTTTACGGTCGGTTGCCAACTTAAAATTACAACATAACCCTTCTGTCTCATATAGGTTGTCTTGAATTAAAATTTATATTCAAGAATAATTTAGAGGTGTCCTCTCATTTCCATACCCCAATCATCTATCCATATTCATGTTTGGTCCAGTAATTTTAAGCGGATCTACAACTTTCCTATCACACATTTCGTAAACTTATGTCAAAATGTATTAAAAATCTGATTTTTATCATAAATATGATATATAGGACTAAAAAGGTGAGGGCAGAAGGGTAATTTGAGATCATGGGTGGCACTTTAGGTGAAATAATTTCCAGTATTTTTATTGTATCTTTTCACCCACTGCCACTGGTTTGGAATCTAGGATAAAAGTTGGTGTCCAAAACCATGGGTAAAATTCACCCGAATTACACTTAAATGTCCATCGGATTTCAACGCATGTCAACAAAAAACACAGATACATTACTGTATACTGTTTATATGGAAAAAGATGGATACCAAAATAATTGAATTTGAGACTTTGGCACATATATACCAGAGCTCCAATTTAATCTTACCATTAGAATTTAGTAAAGACTTATTTGAAGGGATCTATCAACTCTTCAAACAATGAGTGTATGTTCAGTATAATGGACAGAATTAATTTATGCGTACATAGATGTACAGTTCACATAATGTGAGTGGGGGTGGGGCCCATGATACTGTAGCATGGGCTCCACCCCACTCACATTATGTCAACCCTTATGTCTACATCTATGTACACATAGCATGACTCTAATGGATAAGCTATTATTGTATTCTAGGTTGTCCAATACAACATAGCAAACGCGCTAGAAGATGTCAACTGGATAAGTCGACCATTCTAAACTGCTAGTGCTGTTTAGCTAATATAAACGAAAGGCAGCTATAGCGCGCTTAAAACAAATGGATACATAAAACTTCACATCTATACTCATTTTCCATATACAAAAGTTTCAAGTGTCTTAGCAACATGGACTTATCAATCAACTACTTGTTTCTCAGCCATGAAGTAACACCTACATTCTCAAAAAAACTGTCCACACAAAGCACTTAAAAAATATAAAAGAAGAACCCCATAATGCAATAGGAAAGTACGAGTGCAACTTTTAGGAAATAAGTACAAAAAGGTTCACAAATTTATTAAAAATTATTTGATGAATGTACTCCCTCAAATCTCAATAAGAAGCTTTCAGAGCCTGGCTGCTGGTAGCAGCTAACTAATAGACTAGATGAAGGTGAGACAAACGTGCCATCAGTTTAGATGTATATTTCCACAGTCCAAGTTTGGTAGAAACTGTGAATTGTAACATAAATATTTGTTCCCCGCAGAATTATTAGAAAACAAAGTTGAAAAATGTCACAAACAACTCGTTAGAATCAAAGATAGAAAAATTCCAGTTTGAAGCAATTCAAACTTTATTTGGATTTACCACCAAGAACAAATATTAGCAAGCAATAAACCTAAATATTGCAATCTGACAACTAATCTGTACAAAGTCAGTTCAATTTCCATCTAAATTCTTTTCTGTTAACATCAATCCATCGGATAAGACCAAATTCTTGGATTAATAGTTCTATGTGACAAAAAATACTCCATTTCCTTGTTCTGGTGGGCTAATAGTGAAGGTGCTTATCAGGAAATTTGCTTTTATGTTTTGTTGACTTCTTGAAATCTACATTATGTAGTTGGGCAACAAAACCTGGCTAATGGTGGCGCAAGATGTGGCAAGGTGACAAAATCAAGCCTCAAGATGTTTCCTAATTTTTAATATCATTTCAATTATACTAAGATTATTAATAATAATTCCTTTTATTTAATTAGTTTATTTAACTAAGAAAATGAAACAAATAAATAGGGTGCGTCTTTTGACGCTTAGGACTGCATTAGTCACGCCTTTAGGTGCTTAGGCCCGCATTATAGGCAGTCAAAAAATGGTTAACCACCATTTTCACACGTTTCCAAATGCAGGTCGCCTTTTCACGCCTCATGCTTATGCCCACCTAGTCCCTGCCTTTTCCCGTCTTTTATAGCACTGGTTACGAGATAAACACCAGTAACTTGATTCCAAAACTTCTAGTTTTAGTGTTAACCAGGCCTCTAATCCAAGCTTTACGCTGGTCATGCTTGGCTTGATATCAAAAAAGAGCAAAAAAATTGTTCATTTTTGAAGCAAAGTCTAATCAAATTATTGTCAAGCCAAAATTCAAATCAAGCTTGACCAACTAGGTTGATTCACATTACACTTGCAACTTAACAAGCCGGGCTCAACCAGAATCCAAATAATTTTACAAGCTAAAAAGTATGCATTCAAGACTGTCCCTCCCAAGTCTCAAGACAATATTCAACAAGATATAGAGAAAGTGAGCACAAACTGATACCTAGCCGCTTGAGCCTATATACAACTGTAGACACTTGGGGATAACATAATAGAATAGGTCTTCGCCTCTTACATGATTTCCATGACTGATTGAATCACATGACCCTGGATATGTAATAAGTTCTCAAACAGGCTTTTAATGTCAACTACCTATAGGAACCAATCAAACCAAATCATATAATTTTGATCAACAAGTATTGATGCGTGAAATTCAAGAAATCACTAGTTCAGCGTGCTCCTAGGATGTTACATAACATTCAGTACTCCCAATGTTGTTCCACCCATTCATCAACAGTATGACCAAGACTTACAATCTCTAGCTATTTTCGGGTCAACAACAGCAGAGGTAAGAAAAGCAAACAAACCAGTAGAAAAACATAAGTGATGTGCTAACAATCAGGTTATCTAGGTAGGCATCAAAATTTGGTTAAATAAATGCCCTAGAAAAAGAAGCTAAATTAGTAACAATAACACAGTTACGAACTTACGATATATCGATGAAAGTTCGTGTGGGCAAGAAAAGACATAATTATGGGATGGATAACTCAAGTTCTTTATATGTCAATTCATCACTTCGCTTGTTGGGCCCAAATAATGCATGTTTTGCATACATATTTAAGCCACCATTAAGTTCATCACATATCTTAAATGACAGATATACATAACTCTTATAGCACAACCATAAAAGGAGGAATACATGCAACATGCACATTTCCTCTTCTATCTACTGGTAAAAACAGCAGTAATAACCTAATACTCCCTCTATCTCACATGGGGTTCAGTTTTTATCTATTCCAAAACACATGTTCAAGTATTGATTCCTCTATTTTCCTGCCACCATCTTAGTTGAATGTACCAGAAGAGAAAGTAACAGGGTGGAGAGTCATGCACTATAACCTCATCCAATTTTCTATATCAATTAGCTAGCTTTCTGGGTCTGACTTTGTTACATAAGGAGTAGAGATCATTACTCTGATGTCCTAAATTTGGAACCACTCAAGCATATAATTCATCACCACGTACAAAAGTTTTAAAGTTTAATTGATTATTGGACTTCTGATTTGTTGTAGTTTACAAATTACAGGGGATACCAGAACCTAAGTTGAGTCAGCATATGATTCAATATGGTACTTCTAAGATATTTCAAATTTGACAGTGTTTACTTATGCTGACAAATAAGTGCAGAGTTTCTTAAAAAAACAAAGAATCATTAGATGAGTTGTACTTGATATCTTTTAGCAGTACGCTTAAGCCATATGAACAAACCTAGAACAATATAGCTGCAAATAATCACTAACGAGACCTAAATCACTGCCAAGCAGTGTTAACACTTCGAACGCCTGTGAAAACCCAAAGAAGTTTCAATTTGAGAGAAATTGGTACACAATTAATTTTCTTCACATGTTGGTTCAGCCATGTATTAAAGAATATGTAGAGATAGTCAATTAAGCACCAAAAGGAAATGATTTTAAGCATAGGTATATACAAATACATAACACCAAATTAGCGTCTACTAAAAGCATTGACAAGACAAAGAAATTCGAAATTGAAAATTATAATCTTAAACAAGTGTTTACTCCTGTGAATTGTAACATCTATCACTTAAATCTAACATACTCATGGTAATAAATACATATGGTACACTCATATGAGCAGTTAAAAAACTAAGATAGATAGAAAAAAAGTACATTTTTTGCAAAAATCAAAGTCGAAGACAGGTTTAGAAGCCATATGCCTTCTACTATTATAATCACTTGGAAACCAAAAGGATCTCAGGCTTCTTAGCCTTACTTGGCGTATTTGCATTGGACCCAGGGGCACTGGCTGTTGCTGCCGCTGCTGCGGCCTTCACTGCATCACGCTCCCTATTGTCGAGCTGAATTAAACTCCTGGTAGCCAAAATTGCCTGCGGAACCAGATCGTGTGAAGCTCTAGCATACAGCCGCCGCAATGCCACTGATGCTGCATCCTTCACCTCTACTACATTCAGAGGACCCAACAAACAGTGGCCCAAAATTCTTAAAACTGGTTGCAGCAACTCCCATGGAAGCGGGATTCTAGCATCCGGCCTTGCATCCTTGGAATTATCATCCTCAAAATCCAAATCCTTGACCCTTTCCACCACGTTTTCAATCTCGTTGAAATTCACACTCTGATCTTCCTCAAACCCATCATTTTTCTCAAACCCGTGATTATTTTCCACAAAATTTTCAGTTCTTTTGTCAAAATCTGACGTACATGGGCAATCCTGACCGGCCCAGTCAGCTGTAAATTTACAAAAATCAAGCTTTGACCAACTGGGCATCTGCGAGATCTGCTTATAATAACAATCCAGAGCAACCCCAACAATGCAGGCGCGTTTAGTTGATTTCACTGCGATCTGTGGTTCTAAAGGCGGCGATAAAACCCCAATCAGAGGCTTAACTTGAGAATTGGAAGGATTGGGGTTCGATTTAATGGGATTCCGAGGGGAGTGATAGAGTGAAGGCTGAGACAGATCCGGGATCGAAATAGTTAAGGGTTTGCCATTGCGTGCTTTGGTTTCGGAGGAATAGAGGGCCAAGAGCACGGCTTCAAAACCGGCAAGAGATACGGCGGTTGAAGAGGAGGGGTGGTGAATGCGGTGAAGGTAGAGGGACGTAAGAAGGGGGAGAAAGGAGAGAACGACAAGACGGAGATCTGGATCGGAAGAAAGGAAAGTATCATAAAGCCACTGGCAGAGGAGGTCAGCGCCGGAGCCGGAGGAAGGGGAAGAAAGGGCGGTGGAAAAGGACAAGTAGGCGTCAGGGGAGAGGAGGAGAGAGCGGGCAGGGCGATCGGTGTCAGCGAGAGATGAGAGGGAGAGAGAGGACTCTTCATCAGTGGGGAGCAGAGAGGATAGGATGTGGATGCGGGTACGGGCTTTGGAAATGGATTCCCACCAGGAGTGCATGGGGTCTGAGGTGGGGGAGGGGGAGGAGTAGGGATGTCCATTTTGGTGGTGAGGGGTGGAAGAGTTAGGGTGGTGGTGGTGGTCGGAGGAGGAAGTGGAAGAGGAAGGGGAGCCACGGGGGAGGCTAAAGTCCATGGCAGCAGCGTAACGGTGGAGCGAGGAGATTAGTGAAGGCTCCTCTTCACCGTTGTAGGAATTATCTCGTCGCTGAGAGGACCGTACAGTGGACTGACTTTCTCAGTGCTGATTATAAGTGATAATTTAATTCCTTTTTTGTCCCCGTCGGTTTCTGCATGTCGTGTTTAAGATAAAAACAGCATCAGCAAATTAAAATCGAATCAAATTGAACCCTTGGGCCTTGATTCGGTTCTATAAAAAAAAAAATTAAAGATTTTTATTTTTAGACCCAAGAATCATTTGATTCTAGTTCTGATTCTATAATGAAGAATGAACTCAATTTTATTATACTTTTTTCTTTTACAAATTAGTAAATCACACTGAAATAATTCAAATTTAAAAATTTCAAGAGTGAAGTGGACAAAAATGTATCATTATATTTTATTTATCACCTACCCAGACAAAGCGGGCAAGCCCTAAATCTAAATTCTAATTTGTTAAGGGTGTGATAATGCGAAATAATTTAACGAAAAACTAAAAATTAAGGGTGTGATAATGAAATGAATAAATTCCAAAAAATTATAAAAAGAAGATGTTCCATAGTTTCAAACTTACTTATAGATTAATTTCCAAAAAGAATTTATTATATAGGTTAAAAATAACGGAGATTTTCAAGTGACTTCAAATTTTAAAAATTGTTCAAATTCAACAAAAAATAATCGGATTTAATTTGAATTGGGTCAAAGCCCCAACCGATCAACCCAACCTAAACTTGATCGATTTGGGTTGGATTGGGTTTAAACTAATAATTGTGTTGGATTTGTTTGATTTTAGATCAAATGGCCATGTTGTGTTAGGTTTGTGTTGGATAAAAACAAATCCAACCCAACACGTGTCCAACCTTAGCTACCATTATATTTGCTGAATGTTTGATTTTTAATTTTTTGATTTATGTGTATGTTATTAACTTGTGGATATAATGATATATTTTAATTTACATTTATCATTTGAAAATTTAAGCAATAAGACCAGAAAAGAATCAAACTAAACCAAACCAGAAACTGAAATGTTGAGTCCCAGTTTGATTTCACGTCTTTTTAAAAAAATAAAATCATTAGTTCCATTATAAAAAAATCATTGGTTCATGATTCAATTTGATTACGATCTCTTGGAATCAGAATCAAATGAAATCATATCCATCTCTAGATGAGATAGGCTCGAATTGTCATATATATGATATTACGAAAATTATAATATCTAGTTGAAGAAATTGCACGAAATCAATTAAAAACGTATTCCAAATGCTAACAGCTTAGGGGTTATTCTCTTTGTGTTTTGAGTTATGAATTCGTTTTGCATTTTGTGTTTTGAGTGTCTATTTTGAAAACACCCAAAACGCGTTTTGAAAATTTTAACTTGATTATAACTGAAAACACCAAAAACGAAAAATTTGTCGTTTTAGGTTTTCTTTGTAAATTTTTAACTTGCTTTCGTAAACGCGTTTTTGAAAATAGGAAAGAGAACATGTTTTTGCTGTTTTGAAAAATCGAAAATAAAAAACGACTTGAAAATGATAAAGATAACATGTCCTTAGTTCTCCAATACTCGAAAAGTCACACTCATTCAGTGTAAATAAATTGAATATTGCGTGTCTCCAGACATTGTTAAGGTCAAAAACTGTAGATATGATTGAATAATATTTTATTTTGTTATTTTTTTAGGAAAAATTGATCTAAGATGACTTCCTTATGAAACTATTCTACAATTAACATAATTTGTCTCAAACTGGCTCTGAGGTCGCACTTCTCTTCTAACATCTTCATATCACTTGGCATCGCCCACTACGTTCTTTCATAGTTCGTCGTATCACATTCAGAGTTTTCAAAATACCACTACTAATATAGTGTTCGCTGAAAAAGGTAAAAGCATAAAAACAACGTTACAACATGTGAAGTTAATGTCGCCCCTTATTTTTTTCACAGTTCTTAGCAATATTATCCCACTATATAAAACTTGACACATCACAGATTTACCTTCTAGTCGTTTTCTACCAAAAAATAATTATAATGGTGTGACAGTCAATAAGTCGATCAAATGAATTGTAGATCTCAATTCATTATGAGGTTAGGCTCGAAACATTCAAACCCTACATTTTAAATTTCATTTTCAAATACCAAGTACATATAAATTTTTTTAATAAAAAAATCGCGTATATTTTCACCACCCCACGTCTCCTAATCCATTTCTGCCTCAAATCATATCTGTATGCATCTAGTCCACTCGTTTCTAGAGAAACCAACTCCGATCACCGTTAAAATCAAATATGCACACATGTGGTCATGGAAAATGCGACCCAAGTGTCGTCAACTACATAAAGAAGCTGGTTGTTATGAGGTAGAAAGGACAATTTTGCCGTCAAAGTTGCAATATGCGAAGTGATGTATAGGCTGTTGTAAATTTGAAGGTTGCTTGGCGGTGGTGTTGCAGTTGGTGTTGGCGGCTGCATGGACGCAAAGGTTCGATGACTAGTAGATTTGGAAGTGATGTATAGGGTGGATGGGGACAGTGTCTGACGAGCATGTTTTTTCTCGGCTTTTATTTTTTTTCGTCGAGATGGTTGTCGAAGATGATAGGTGGAGTGGGGGTAAGAAAAATAGTGAATGTGACTAGTTAATTGTGTGATTTGTGGCTAATAGTTTTGTGACTTAATATATGTAATTGTAATCCGTAAATTATGTGATTTATGACCGTGATCCGTAAATTGTGCAATATGTGATCGTGACATGTTTAATTTCAATTATTGGTCACAGTATTCTATTAGAAGTAACAAATGTGAGACTTGATTTTAAAAGTTTGTCATGTATTCTTAAGATTTGTCGTTATGAATTTTTTCCCTACCGTATTTATGTAAGTCGCATTTTCTATTAGGTTACCTCAATTTCATGCCATTAAAGATTTGTCTGATGGAGCTTTTTCTCCTTAATTATTAGCACTTTTTTGACCGTTTAAATGTCAGGTGGGACCTAATGTAAGAGCAAAAATAAAAAAAAAATGGCTGATTTTGACTTGCAACGATCCAAAAATTGATTTCTCTCCTCTGAAAAGCTATTCCGACAAGTTAGGGGTGACAATTGAGCCGAGTTGACTCGTGAAAACGAGCCACCAGCCACTCGGGCTCGTCTTGCATGAGCCGAGCAGGCCAGCTCGCCTAGCTCGTTTTCTACAAGCGGCTCGTGGGGCCAAGCATGAGCCGAGCCCACGAGTCAGCTCGTGGACTCGTCCAAAATCTATTTTTTATTTATTTATAAAAAGACGTATCTTATATATATATATATATATTATTGAGCCACGAGCTCGTGGGCCA
>CAIGRQ010159506.1:0-12491 GCA_903798375.1 Fraxinus sp. D2006-0159 | reverse complement strand
TTTATTAGGGAAAAAAAATCGGGCGGGCCGAACCGGCCCGAAAGATGAACCGGCCCACATGGGCTTCCGGTCCGGTCCGGGCTGCTTATATTTTTTCCCGGTCCGGGCCGGCCCGGAAGCCCATGTGGGCCGATTCATTCCAAAAATGGGCTGTGCACGGGCCTAATAGTGTGCGACCCGGCCTGGCCCGGCCCGACCAACCCGTTTTGACATGACTACACCCGAGTATTAATTTTGACAAGTAAATACATAATTTCTATGTACTCACAAAGGACAACACAAATCAATCTTTATCTTTCAAAAGAGCCAAACGGGCCCCACTCAAAACTCATGCCAAAGTCGGCTGACTGAATGGGTTTTCACACATACTTATTTTTTCCAACAAACTCTTCAACTGAATGGGTTGAGTCGTGTTCCCACTAAGTTGGACACACTCTATTTTCTTATTTAGAACTTGTTTAAGCCCTATTTTGTTTTAAAAATTTATATTGAAATAATAAATTTAAAAAAAATATGTGGTTAAAAAATAAGAGTTTTTTTGAATTTACGTATAATATTATTTTATTTAAGAATGTGTGATTGAAAAGAAGAGAAAAATATATGCTTAAAATAACGAGGTTCAAAACGAGCTTAAATAAGTTTGCTTTGTGCATTAAGCCTCTATTTGATGATCATTATTTGGGAAAAATAGTGCTTTAAATAGTGATTTTTAAGAAAGTGCGCTATAAAAAAATAATGAAAAATTTTGAATTAACGTACAGAATATTTTATTGTATGAATGTGGTTAAAAATGAGTACGTAGAAAAAAAAAAGTTCGAAATAATGATTGTCAAACATGTGCTAATATTAAAACATGTAACATATTTTAGCCGACAACCATTATTTGGGAAAAATAATGTTCCGAATAGTGATTTTTAGGAGAATGTATGATTAAAAAGTAGGAACAATTTTTGAGTTTGCGTGCATAAATTTTATTGTGTGAATGTATGCTTGAAAATAAGTGTATAGAATATTTATTTTTATTTTTAAATAATGGTTGTCAAGCTGCAGCTTAATTATTATTTACATATATTGAGGGGGAAAAATGACTTTTAAACATGTTATGTGGAAGGGAAATAACATCTTGTTTGATTTTGTTTAAAATCAAATTTTTAGTTGATGTTAATAAAAATTAATTAAATATGTGATTAATAAGTTATAAATCGAGCAAAAATATATAGTTAAAATTAAGTACTAGTCAAATTTAGGGTAATTGGCGCAAAACGTCCATACCTTTGGTGATTTTTGTGGAAAACGTTCGTACCTTTGATTTCTTGGTGCATAACGTCCATACCTTTATCTTTTCTTGCCCAAACGTCCTTTCGTTTCCGTCCACAAACTGTTAGAATTCACCATTAAATAAAAAATATTGGTTTTTTATTTTCCACAGAAAAGGCTAAAAACGTCCAACCACCATAACTTCACAGTTCTTCACTTCTAAATGCTTCATTACGCAAAACCCAAGTACTTGGAAGGGAGGCGGACCTGGTTTATCCATCTCACGCCTAACCCGTCTCTTCATATTTCGTTCACCACCTTCTCTCTCCGTTTCCCACCTTGTTGTTCACCGTCCACGATTTGTTGAAGCCCACAGTGAGACGCAAGCGACTGTAAGAAAAATCCGAAAATGGATTTTTATGATTTCTAAAAAATCTTTTGATTTTTGGCTTGATTGAATGTTTTCATTTAGTTTTCTAACGGTTTATCACCGTTATGCGAGTATATACTCGAAGCAGAAATCCTGCACTGAACATGCTTCCTTCGATTTTGAGGGACCCAAGAGATGATCCACCCATTTACATTATGTTGTTCAATCTACCAAATTTCTACGTGCATTTAACCCAAAAAATTATGTGCATTCACCCAATTTTTTTATGCTGATTTAGTTTATAAGTTGTGTGTGAAATTAGGGGTTTTCGGTTGTTTCTGAAAAATATTCATAACTTATGTGTATTTGTGTCAAATTCTTGTTGGATTTTTGTTTTTGAATTTCCTACCGTTTGCATACAGGTCGTAATTCTCCATACTTTACTATTGAAGTTCATCGTGGAGGCAATTTTTATGCAAAGCCAAACAATTTGGTGTATGAAGGGGGATTTGTGCTTTTCATCGATTATTTCCAGGTTGCATGGTGCACGAAAGAGAATTTGATGAAATTCTTACGTGCGGTTGGCAATGACATGGTGCTGGAGTTCTATTATAAGAACCAAAGGATGAGTTTAGGAGAGGGATTGACGAGATTGGCGAGTGAAATGGATATTTTGTGCATGTTTAAGGACAGGGAGGGCCAAGGCTTGTTACAAATATATATCGTTGCCCCAAGGCAATCGTATGCATTGTCGTTGCATGCGCATGAAGTTGATGACAACCAAACATTTGAAGATTTTTATGTACCAATTGTCGAAGAGAACCAATGAGCGGAGGAAGAAGTTACTTGGGCAGACAAATTTTTTGAGGAGAATGCTAAAAAATTGTGGTCACAATACGAGGAAAGCTTAGAATACCATCATGGCGAAGGTGCAAATATGGATGAAGTTGTGATTAAAGATGTCACCGAAGAACAAAGTGGGGGAGACGAAGTTGAAGGGTTGGTGGAATCTGATTACAAGATGGAGCATGAGCATGCAGCTACTGGTAAACCAAGGAGTCAGCGGGTTAATTTTGATTTCAGATTTGGTGCAGCTGATGCACAGCAGGTTAGGGATTCTGATACCGACTATGGAGACTCCAATAATTTAAGAAGCATTCAAAGTGAAGAAGATAAAGGTACAAGCAGGGATTTTAGTGATGCTTTCAACATTAGCACATATATGGAGGATCCGGTGTTTAGAACAGGTTAGTTGAAGATTTTCTGTTCTAATTCTCACTTTTATTGATACGAAGGTCATAATAATTTTGTTATGTTATACAGACTTAGTATTTGAGTCCAAGGCCATCTTGAAGGCTGCAATCACTGAACATTCGATTCGTAGAAATCGAGAGATCAAATATAAGAAGGATGACGCCATGAGATTGAGAGCCATATGTAAGCGGGATTTCCCATGATTGTTATATGCTACGAAGGAGCGTAAGAAGACAAGCTTCGTGATTAAAACTTTAGTCAAAGAGCATACACGACCGATGGTGTATAGGAACTTCAAAGTGAGCTCTACCTATCTGGCCAATAGGTATTTATCTTATTGGAGGCCTGAAAAAAATGTCAGTTAGTACATTCATGGAGAGGGTGAAAATGGATGGTTTGGGTGACATATCAGCTTGGCAAGTGTACAGAACCAAGGAGAGGGCACTTGAAAAGATTCAAGGTAGTGTGTTTGAGCACTATAGAATTTTATGGGATTATTGTGAAGAGTTGAAGAGGACAAACATCGGAACAACTGCTTTGGTTGAGGGGTATGCAAGTGAATTCAAACGACTATGCATTTGCCTAGGCACTTTGAAGGAAGGTTTTCTTAGAGGCTGTAGAAGGTTAATAGGGTTAGATGGTTGCTTTCTGAAGATAGAGCACGGTGGACAGTTGTTGTCTGCAGTTGGTGTGGACGCTAATAATGGTATGTATCCAGTGGGGTATGCAGTTGTAGAGGTTGAGAATGTGGATAACTGGATATAGTTTATGGGGCTGTTGAAGGATGATTTGCACATGAACGTCAGTGAGCAATGGACATTTATTTCTGATAAACAAAAGGGGTTAGTTAATGCAATTGAGACCTTGTTTGAGAATGCTGAACACAGAACATGTGTTAGACATTTATACAACAACTTCAGTGCTTCACACAAGGGATTGTCTTTGAAGAATTGTATGTGGGATGCAGCCAAAGCGACAACTGTGTTACAGTGGCTTCAAAACATGCAGCGAATGTTGGACTTGGACCAGGCTGCATACGAATGACTTGAATCAAAATCGGCATCTCATTGGAGTAAATCTCATTTCAGAGAAGGGAATAAATGTGACATGCTTCTAAACAACTTATGCGAATCATTTAATAGTACCATTGTCAGCGCAAGAGAGAAGCCCATTTTGACAATGCTAGAGGAGATTCGAATTTATTTGGTGAAGAGGATTGTTGCCCGTAGAGAGTCCTCTGATCGGCGGACAGTATCAACAGGCCCTAGAATTTGGAAAATTCTAGACAAAAATAGTGGACTTGCAAGGGTAGAGTGGGCTGAATATGTAGAAAATGAAAGGTTTCAAGTTCGACACAACGCAGACTCTAGAACATGCACATGTCGTGCTTGGCAATTGTCAGGAATTCCTTGTTGCCATGTCATTGCCTCGGTTGCATCGAGGGCCTTAATGTAATGGAGTATGTAGATGGCATCTACAAGGAGGCATATCCTATGACTTATACTCCATCCATCTTTGCCATCACAGGTCTGGACTCATGGCCTAACCCAGGTCTCAATCCTCTCGATTCACCAGTGTACACAAAAAGGGCGGGAAGCAAAAAAAAAAAGAAGAAAAGAGCCAAATGAAGTGGCATCAAGTCAATCAAAGAGGTCTAGAAAGACTTCTTCAAGTCAAAGTCAGTCTGGTCCAACCACATCAGCTCCAAGGAAAAGAGCAGGGCTAATAATAACATGCAAGAAATGTGGTGTACGAGGACACAATAGTAGGACCTGCAAAGGGGCACCACCACCAGCACAGAATTAATATGATTATGCTACTGGTTTTAGCTTTCTAAAAAAAAAAAAAAAAATAAAAAAAAAAAATCAATTTTTTGTTCAATGAATCACTGCACATAAATTGTATATGGTTAAGGTTCATTCACTACAATAGTAATTGCCGTAGGATATGCTGAATTGTATATGTTTTGTTGATGTTTTTGAATTGGACAGAAATTGTACTAGTTTTTGCTTCATTGACTGCAATATTATATGCTCATCGCTATTTTGTTGCTGAGTTTAGGTTATTGCGTTTGATTGTTGAGTAGTGTAATTGCTAGGTTTAGTTATTGAGCTTGGTTATTGATTATTGGTTTTGCTGTGTTCGAAATGGATGTTAGGGATAGTGATTGCAGGTCATATAAACAGGGTCTGTGAGTTGTATCTGGTAGGACATTTTGCACAATTTTTAACAAAGGTAGGGATGTTTTGCACTAATACAATGTAAAGATACGGATGTTTCTCGCAAAGACAATTTCATGCTAAATTGGGAAGAACACCCGTTGATGTTCGTGTTCTCCATTCTTATTCGAAACCTCCATGCACAGAAGCACATTTTAATTGTTCTTCTCACTGTATCCTTTATTTACACCCTTCGTAAGCACAAAATGAGGATGGACATCTTAATTTTATCGACCACAGTCAATCTCTTCATATACCATTCCATTTTATTTTTTACGTCAGTTATGATGAAGTTCAACAAAAAATATAGCGATTTCCGTCATTTTTCCTTATTTTTTACATTATCATCCAAATTAATTTTCATATTATTTATACTTTTTAGTTTATGCATAACATTTGAAGAAGAAGAAGACGGAATAGAAGTGAAACACTGTGTAGTTATGGTGATTGGACGATTTTACTCTTACTTGTGAAAAATAAAATATTATTATTATTTTTTGTTATTTAACGATGAATTCTAATAGTTAGTTTGTGAACGGAACCACATTTTACTCGACAAATAAAGGTAGGACGTTATGCGCCAAGGTACGACCAAAGGCGTGTTTTGCGCCAATTACCCTACAATTTATACAAATAAGTGGGTATTCCAAATTGAGCTTCCAATCCGAAATCACTCTCGCACGGACTTACCGTTTCAACAATCTCAACAGGCAAACCCGCGCCGCAAAACATTTACGAATTCAGTTCAATGAATATAAACCACAAGCCGTGATAAATTTTTGGGCGTTGGTTTTTAGTATATGCAGCTGTATTCTTGGTGGAAATTTGGGCTTTCTGATTTCACTAATAATGGTAATTCCCTTTGCGATTAATTCTTGTTTGAGTGTTTGCGATAGTTGATTTTGTTTATTTGATATTTTTGTTGGTTGTGGAGCGGTTTGACCTGCGTTTAGTTTTATAGAGTTGAAATATTGTGAAGTTATTGAAGTTGGTGGTAAACTTTTTTTTTTTTTTTGTTTTTGGCTTTTTTTTTTTTTTTTTTTTTTTTTGCCTGATGGATTGGTAATAGTGGTGCACACACTAAAACGACTACAGGATATATCTGCCGAGGAGTAGGACTAAGTTCTAACTTCTATGTGCAAATGGAGAATTTCCAAGTTATATGTTGCATAAATCTTCATCGGTGATCTCAAGTAGTTTTGCCCTTTCTCATAAGGTTCTAATTCCATTTGCTTGCATTTTTATCTTTATATATTCTTTAGGAACATATAGAGTACATATAGAGTAAAATAGTTTCATATTTGATTACAAATTGAAATGTTCGCATTTGATTCTGTCTTTTAATAATTTACTTGATGGATTTGGCCTCTTAGGTTGAATTATAACAACTAAGAAAAAAATGAGATATTCTTCTTTGTCTTCTTGTAAATGCTGTTCGCACATGGGAGAACCCTAATAAATTAGGTGTTTGTAAAATTAATATAGCAAGAGAAACACATGTTTTTGCCTACTGAAAGTCTGAATCAATTCGTTGTGTAGGGTTCTAGGGCTATATGGACTCCAACCGTATTTACTATACTTTTCTTTTTGTGTTGTTTACTTATGCTATTGTATGCGTTTTTGTGCACTGCAGTTGTAAATTTATAGAAGGATGCAATTCAAGATTGATTCTCCTTTCTATCTAAATTCTGAGAATAAAAACTGAAACTAGTTGCAATTGTTAAGTTGATTTGCTAAGTTGTTCCTGCCTAATTGTATGCAGAGCAGATAACTTGGCCTTTAATGTAACCACTCAAACTTTAATTACTGATGTATCTCAATTGCCATCTTTTTTTTACTAGAAAAGATGTTAAACATTTTCCTCATTATATTTGCTCTTCATGCTTTCATGTTAGGTTTCTTCATTTCTTTTACACTTTGTGGAGAGGAAGATTTGTCCTGATAATATTCTCATAAATAGATGCACTGGAAGTTTTGATATTTTCTCATAAAATGTTGCTCTAAATTATGCTAGTAAAAGGATTGTATTTACAATATTTGTTACTTGAAATGATAAATACTGATATACTGCAATTGATAGGTTGTGTATCAAAATGTACTTTTGGCGCATGATTCTTGCATACTTGAGTAGCTTAAGGAGTTGATTAAATTGTGCCCTCACTGAACAACGTTCCTGGCTCCATGTCAGCTGCCTGGCTAATTCGGAAAACTTCTAACCCAGCCAAAGCCAGTGCCGCTCACATTTTCATGTACATTAAGACCATGACATCTGTCTCTAACCCAAGAAACAATACCGGAAGTGGCAGAGGTTTATCCAACGATGATTATTTCGCTACCATACACCACATATCTAACATAGTTCGCCGAGATATCTACATGGAACGAACACTCAATAAGATGCGGATCACTAGCATTGTCAATTCTGAGCTAGTGTACCGTGTCCTTCGAAGCTGCTGCCACTCTGGTATTGAATCCTTCCGATTCTTTAATTGGGTCCGCACCCATCACCCTCACTATGATCCCACCACCCTTGAGTTCGAAGAGCTGCTTAAGACCCTTGCTCACAATCGCCACTGGGAGACCATGTGGAAGGTTGCCCACCAGATGAAAACCCTCAACATTCCCATCTCACCTTCTGTCGTGTCTTTCATCATTGAACAGTATGGAAAGAATGGTCATATTGACCAAGCCGTAGAGCTCTTCAATCGCCTAAAAAACTTCAGTTGTCCTCAAACAATTGGGATATACAACTCTTTGCTTTACGCTCTATGTGAGATAAAAAATTTCCAAGGGGCCTATGCGTTGATTCGGAGAATGATCCGAAAGGGTGTTGTTCCTGATAAGAGGACTTACTCGATTCTTGTAAATGCATGGTGCTCTGTGGGAAAGATGAGGGAGGCCCAAGAGTTCCTGGAGGAGATGAATCTTAAGGGCTTTAATCCCCCCGTGCGTGGCCGTGACATTTTGATTGATGGTTTGATAAATGCAGGTTATCTTGAATCAGCAAAAGGATTAGTGAGAAAAATGACCAAAGAAGGGTTTGTGCCAGATGTTGGCACATTTAATTGTTTAGTGGAAGCTGTGTGCAAATCTGGGGGGATTGACTTTTGCATCAATCTTTTTAATGATGTTTCCCAACTGGGACTTTGTCCTGACACAGAGACATATAAGATTATGATAAGCGTTGCTTCAAAAATTGGAAGAGTTGACGAGGCTTTTAGAATTCTTCATAGATCCATTGAGGGGGGGCACCGACCATTTCCCAGTTTATACGCTCCTATCCTGAAAGCTCTATGTCGAAGAGGACAGTTTGACGATGCATTTAGCTTTTTTGTTGACATGAAGGTGAAGGGGCATCCACCAAATAGACCAGTTTATACGATGCTGATAAAGATGTGTGGACGTGGAGGTAGATTTGTTGAGGCAGCCAATTATTTGGTGGAGATGACCGAGTTAAATTTGTTGCCTATGTCACAGAGTTTTGACATGGTTACTGATGGGTTAAAAAACTGCGGGAAACATGATTTGGCTAAAAGGATAGAGCAGTTAGAAATATCTATTAGGGGTACTTGAATCTATGTACTTTCTGTTCTACAGCCTGAAAACTTGCAGGGTGAAGAGAGATTAACAATTTCTAAGAGTAATTAGACTCATTTTGCTGGACGGTGAATTCATATATGCTTATTGTCAATACGTTTTACTTACACACACTTCTGAAGAGTACTATAAATGTTTGTATATTCATTACAAAACATTGTTTGCGATAAGCTTTTCAGATTTTTATTTTACTTTCTGATTTTGCATACCTGAAAAGTTCTGCCACACGCTGTGGCTTAGGTTTCAAGTTCAAGCAAATGCAACATCTCCTTTTCTCTTACCTGTTTTCACCAAATGACCTTGGTTCTTTTGCATGCACATGGAGGGAAACTTGCGCCTTCCCTCTCTATTTATATTGAAAAGCAGACTTTATTTATTTAATTGCTCATGACCTTGTGCTGATTAGCACACCTCTTGCACATGTTCAAGGACAAAACAACTCCTGTTCATTTTATATGGAATCTGATTTGAGTATTCTGTTGATGCGTTTGGGGATGTATGGCGTTTGCCATGTTACACAGAACACTGCAAGTAGCCAACATTTGTGGAGTGCTTGTTGAAATAATCATCCATGTTAGAACACAAGAATCACATTATTCACGCATGGGGAACTGTTTCAAAAACACTTCAAATTAATATCCAAACCTAGAGAAGCCACCTCCACAGAATCAGGTTATCATGCTCAAGAAGAAGAATACGCAAGGATCAAAAATACAATCATCCATACTAGTACATAAGAGCAGCTTCTCTATTAATTATGTGGCAACTTTCAAGAAAGGAGCATGGCAACCTGGAGCATAATATATATTATTTCTCAAGATTTGGTGTATCATTCTGGCAAGGAGTCCAAAGATCAATTTCCATGAAAGAAAGTGGAATCCAAGATCCAATATTTTGATTGGCAAAGGGCAATTGTTGATTGGCTATCCAAGGTCATTCCATTCTGTGCCTTCTGAAACATTTACTGACCTGCATGTATTTCTACGGCCTGGCACAGTTGCTGCTGCTCAGGCAAATTTGCATATAGTGAATCGAAGAAAGAATCTTTCAGTTGTTGGTGCATTTTCCCGTGCAATTTCCATACTGTCTGTGCCAGGGCCTCCATTTCAAGTTTGTGGGTATCACGTTGATTGTTTGCTATCTGGCCCCTGTCAGGTTACTTTTGGCATCAACTCTCAAAAGGCTCTTATGGCTGTTTGTGGATCTAGATCAGCTCCAACCAATTTCTCTATTGGTAATTTGACTTCTAGGCGAGTACAACCTGGTGTGGCAGCATATCGTGCTTACAGTTGTTACAGCAGAAGAAGCTTCGAAAATTGTAGAAAAGCTAGCATGAGCTTAAAAAACGAAGAACAACCAAACAATTTCTTGTTCTATGGATATTTTATATATAATGTTGCAAAGAGAAACGGCAGTTCCAAGTCATACCCAGGATTTGGGTTTGAGGGTTTATATATCTCATCATCTGCATGTTCATCTACTGGCACTGCTTCTGATGTGTCATTTGATAGCTCGATGCAGCAGGAGGAACTGCATTCAAGTTCTGCAGATTCTTCTGATCTGTACGTTTCCTCTGGTTTGCGCAATTTTCACACACACACACACACTCTTAAAAGTTCAGGCACCACCCTTTATTGTATAAAACTTAGACGTTGTTTCAAATTAGATGTCTGATTGTAGTTGCAACTTCATTTATTTGATGAGCCTTTCAAAGTGCTTGTAATGGTCACTTTAGGAAACTGTGAACATCAGATTGTATCTAACAAGTTTTATTTGCTCATAGCGTGTTCTACATATGTAGAGTTGATTATTTGTTAAGAGTTGAGTGCCATCTCAATGATGATGGCAGATTATTCTGCTAAAAGAATAACATGTTTTTTTACTTGTTTTTCTTGAGCAAATATATGGTTCTTTTATATTTTCACCAATTGTTTTTTTATTTAATACTAACAAACAATTGCTGAGTACGTTCTGGAAGTTTCTTGTTGGATATTTGTTTGGAATTATGCACAGTTATTAGTTACTGGCTGCTAATATTTCTCCAGAAAAAAACAGATGAAATTCTGTATTCGAAATATTATTTTGAAAATCATGTAATAATTCATGGAATTTGTTTTTAAATTTTTTGCATGTGATCAGTTTGTAAATGAAGTGCATTACTGTGTGAAACAATTCTGATTATTGTGGTAGGCCTTTTTGTATTTATTATTTTGCTTGTTGGTTGCAGGAAGATTCCAACAGACAGAACTCTGAAGTTAAATTCAGCATCATGTTACCTGCCCCATCCTGACAAAGAAGAAACTGGTGGAGAGGATGCTCATTTTATTTGCTTGGATGAACAAGCAATTGGTGTAGCTGATGGTGTTGGTGGATGGGCTGATCTTGGTGTTGATGCAGGGCAGTATGCTCGTGAGCTTGTGTCTAATTCAGTCAATGCAATTCAGATCCCCTGTTCAGCAGCATGATTTTAATTTTACTTATCAGCTGGAGAGTGGTACTGCTGGAGATTTGCCTAGCTCTGGAGAGGTCAGATGGATCCTTTTTCTTTTATCTAATGGTTCTGTGATTGTTGACAAGTGCATAAGGAATATACACACGTTGCAAAAATATAATTTATACTGTGAATGAGTGAAATTGCATTGGAAATTTGTTGAGAGTGCTGGACAAGGCGAAAGGATGAAATTTTTTGTGTTTCATACTGAATTTTAACTGTAATTGATCTACAAGTTCCTGTGTTACAAAGCACTGTGATAGTTTTGAACATTCTCTAACAGGCTGGTAGATATATGCCATATTACATGGATCCTTCTAGTGAGTCTCAAGTGTTTTAAGCATTATTTGATAGATTTTTGTCAACTTACCCTTAGGCATGCTCGTATATAACACTCGATACCCATACCCAAGCCCACATGGCATAGGGTGCATGCATTTCATGTAATATATAGGCAACATTCACGCGTTCTCTAGTAGTACCCTATATATTGCATGAAATGCTTGCACTCTATTCCCACACCTTAAATGGAACATTGATTGTTGCTTTCGTGAAATACCTAATTCTTTATGCCGTCCTTCACTCCTTTGTACTTGCTTTGCAGTCTTCTATAAGTTTTAGTTATGGCTGTTATTATCTTTTGTTTAAGCAATACTTGAGCTTAAGTGGCAAAAGCTCATCGATGCTTGCTTCAGTTTGTTATTTTTTGACAATTAGGTTTACTGTGCTTCTTGGAAATGAATCCATTTGGAATAAAATGGCCCTGTGTGTGGTGCAGGTGTTTACAATTGCTGTTGCTCCAGGAGATGTTATAGATACCGGTACAGATGGGCTTTTTGACAACTTGTTTAACAATGATATTACTGCAGTAGTGTTTCATGCTGTGAGAGCTGGTTTAGGGCCTCAAGTAACAGCCCAAAAGATTGCAGCATTGGCTCGGCAACGAGCACAGGACAAAAGCAGGCAGACACCTTTCTCTACTGCAGCTCAAGAAGTTGGGTTCCGTTATTATGGTGGAAAACTTGATGACATCACTGTAGTTGTTTCTTATATTGCTAGTGAACACAAGGTATGATCTCTGTGTGTGTGTGTTGCAAGATTTTCTGATTGTGCCTGCATTTAGGCAACTGTCCGTATGGCTGTACATGAAACTCTCTCTTGCATTTTATTGTTGGACGATCCCTATATATCTCATGTCAAATCTCGGAAACTACTTTATCTTTAGGGTCAGTCAAATTTTTTTTGCTTTGCATTGTGAAAAGTTCTCAATTCCCCCCCCCCCCCCCCCCCCCCCCCCCCCCCC
>CAIGRQ010159443.1:0-14573 GCA_903798375.1 Fraxinus sp. D2006-0159 | reverse complement strand
ACCTTCTGAGTGAACTTGAAGATTCCAAGTCTCAAATTCGTGCTTTCTCCAGTGGATTTAAAAAACTGGACAGTCTTTTGAAGTTAAACAAACCAGCTGAAAATATGCAAGGTCTAAGGTTATAATCAAACCAATCATAATATGGCTAGTACTTCCAAAACCACTTTTGTCCCTACCACCAACAAGTGTACATGTGTTCCTAATCCCTGAACTCAAGAACAAGGGTATCNTGAGTGAACTTGAAGATTCCAAGTCTCAAATTCGTGCTTTCTCCAGTGGATTTAAAAAACTGGACAGTCTTTTGAAGTTAAACAAACCAGCTGAAAATATGCAAGGTCTAAGGTTATAATCAAACCAATCATAATATGGCTAGTACTTCCAAAACCACTTTTGTCCCTACCACCAACAAGTGTACATGTGTTCCTAATCCCTGAACTCAAGAACAAGGGTATCATAGGACAGAAGCCTACTAGACAGCGTAGGACTTACCAACCTAGATATGAGCGACCACATAACTTTGGACCTAGGTTTATCCTTACTTGTTTTAATTGTGTTTAATTAGGAAACATAAGGTCTAGGTTGCACAAATTCCTGAATAGAACCAGAAATCAGAATCTTACTAGAGTTAGAAATTAAAATTGTGCTAGTCAAATTGATTTCTTCACTAATCAAGTGAGTCATTTGACTAAGTTAATGACACAGTTAACTCGAAATAAGTTTTCTCCTAGTCAGGTTTGGGTTAAAAAGAGTGACTTTGAAAATTTTGAAATCGATTACGGAGCTCTTAAAGGTAAGAGCGTTTGCATACCGAACTGATTAGGTACTTTTGCGGCATGCTTGTGATTTATAACTGTGGTTCGTTTGTTATAGCATGCATCTCATTTTTTTAATTTTATTTTTTGCTATTTTGTTTTTTAAGTTGTTTGATTTTATTTTTTTTTTTAAAAAAATGGAAGATTGAAGGGAGAGGGGAGAATTGTTTTTACAGCATGATATATAATACTTGAATTTGTTGTTGTGATCAAGTATGAGTCTAATTGTTGAGCTGTAATATAGTTTCTATTGCTTACTTAGATTATTATGGAGTATTTAGTATATGTGTATTCATGTACCATATGTACTGTACACACTATGATATTGTTAATGAGACTCTACCGCGTGTATGAGATTTGAGATGACAATCACATATTAGTAAGGTGATTTTGAACATGAATGACCTTATTTATTAGACATAAGCTCAAGTTTATCTTTGATAGTAAAAAAAAAAAAAAGCTTAATATCTTATATTCTTCTTCAGAGCCTATTTGACTCGAGCAATTAAGTTTGAGGGGTTTCTCATAACCTGGTGTGTATGGTCAACTAATTTGGGTTAATCAGCCTAAAGCTCGCTACATGAGTCATTTTAGTCGTTTAATGGAGAAGGACTTACACTTAAGATGTAAAAAAAATATAAGATGAGCTTAAAAATTTTGAGAAATATGAAAAATAAAATATGCTCGAAGTCAGGGAGAGAATAAAATAATTTATCTAAGAATGAGTTTTTTGTTTAAAGGACCTAATGTGCCTTAAATGGTTTGATTTTTATAAGTAGAGGAATACGCTTATTGGCAGTGATGTTTAGCATGTTCATTCTCACAAAATTAAGGCTTGGAGACATGTTTACAAATGATTAGTGATACTTTACACAAATGGGTGACTTATATAATTGATTCCATGTTAACTTGAACTGCGTATATGGAAAGGTTTACTAATCGTTGATTATGCCTGTGCGTACTATCAACTGCATATTTTGAGTTATTATATATTGATGTTAAATTTCTTTTTTATATTGCTCACTTTGTCATTTGTTACAAAAAGGGGAGATGAATGGAAGTATGAATGATGAATGGATGAGGTATGAATGAGATTTGTTTAAATTTTACTTTTGGAGAGTTTGTAGTAAGGGGGAGATGATTTATTGATTGATAGGTACATTAAGTTTTGATGTTTATTGATATCAATGTTTGGTTGTGCTTTGTTGGTTTACATTGATATTACTTCTTAATTTAGTTGGTATGAGATTGAATTTATGAACAACTGTCTCAAAATGCTTTTATTTCTCTTACTGTTTCATATGCTTTTACACTTGGTATTTGAATTGTTCTTTTCTAGAAACAAGTTTGGACAAAGGAAAGGCAACCTTCAGACGTGTTATTTGGTTTTGGGTAGATTAGATTAAATCTATTTGTGTTTTGTCATAGAATGCCAAATGTGGAGTTTGTTAGGACTTGATATTGTTGGCAATCTTTTGACAAAACTATTGTTGTAAAAGAGTTTTTAAAAGTCGAAGGATCGAGTAGTAAGTTAGAATTCCTAGAGTTTGAGTATGGAACAAAGGAGTAAACGTCGACGCAATCTCGCTAATCTATCACCTAGCTGTTGTTTGAGCGGTAACAACAGAAACTGTACCGCCCAAACTTTGGTCGAGCAAGATACCGTTGCTCGCCTGCAGCTGAGCGACAATGTTTTTCGAAAATACCTAATTCGCATTTTTAAAAGCTTCCGTTAGGAGGTCAAAAAGTATTATAGTTAGTCAAGTCTGACAATACTGTAAGTTGATTAGTTTATAGGGGATGGTTACTGGTTTGGGCCCATAGTTTTTACACAGTTGGATTTCTCTGTTATTAATATTGGTGTTATTTATTGTTTTATTATTACAAACTACGACAATTAAATCATAAGATAATTGGACTGTTTGTTTAACCATCTAGAAATAATTTAAAAGTGACTTGTTAGTTTTAATTGTATAATTTCTCACGTAAGGTTGAACATAATCTTTAATTCCACATAAACACCTATTCACCCCATCTAGGTGTTAGTTGGGTCGAACCTTGTAATTTCAAAATGAGATGTAGTTTGAGAAAAATCAAACGTCAAGTATAAGAAAGTTGGTACACCGTTCCAACAGTGTACATTTCTAGCATCAAACTTTGAATTTTTCTTCTTTTTTTTATTCTATCAATTTTCTAAATCGGTTTTGATGGTGGTACTGGTATGTATATGAAATATGTTAAATTTTACTCATTAATGCTAGTTAACTATATTGATGTTAAGCACCCTTGTATGTGGGTATTGGAGTCATTCCCACGTAGACGGGTGTTTATATAAAAATATTAATTAGAAAATGCTTTAAGAATTCATATTTATAGTACAAAATGGAGATCCAAAGATCATACAACACAAATTAAATCTTATTCTTAATAAATTTAAATCAACTACACAATTCACAATAAAAATGAGTCTAATGTTTAAAACAATAGTTTTCTTACAATCATCATTTTGCACACAAAATGGGACAAAATGTTGACCAATTTATCCAAACAATCAAAAATCAAATGTCCCCTAATTATTGAAAAAATAATTTTCCCAAACATTATGACACAAAAAGGTCTATAGCGCATTGAAAATGACTACCAAAACAGCTACTAGAAGAGATGGTGAAAGACTGTTAGCTGGCTGGGCTGCTGATGGAGTCAAAGTCGGTCGCATTCCAGGCGGTGTCAGCGTCGGAACAATATCTCCTTCTGGTGCTGGTGGCGTCATGTCTCCTTCTGGTGGTAGTGGTGGTGTTATCTCGCCAGCCGGGGGCTGAGGTGGTGTAAATGGCATTGGAAAATTTGGAGCTGCAAAATAGTTGGAACAATATATCAACGTTTTGCTGATGCTATGGAGTAATAATACCTTAAGAATTTGAATTCTTGTTAAATTCAATTGAAAATGTAAAACCTGTAGGCCTACTAGGAGATGATCTTGGTGACATGTTTGATCCACGCTCTCCTCCATTTGTTGGACCTGTTAAATCAAACCATAAGTATTAAAAGAGATATCAAAAGTAAAGTTGTATCAAAATTTTAAAAGATGATACCTGGAGCTGGAATCGGAGTGCTAGTGGCTGCATTTAAAAAAAATAAAAATTAGTATTTTGAAACTCGATAAAATTTGGAAAACGAGAAACACGAATATAGTTCATGTCGTATCACCTTTACATTCAATAGGCACGCCGGACATCCTACAGGTACGTGGGAGAGAAATTGCTAGCGATCGATTTATAGGTACTTGAAAAGGAACACCACCCGTAACAATAAGGCACAAACAATCTTGTCCATTGCTCATTAGGCTCTTGAGTGAACTACAACACTCTGAAGTTGGTGAAGATGCATTGGAACGGCTAGTAAGAAAACCGATACAATTGCCAAAGCTACTCAACATTGCTCCAGTGCAGGCTCTGCTCGTCTGCCCAACGACGGGCATGGCTAGAATAATGCAAGCGAATATAAAATACGGGACAAGACATGGAAAAGTTGTGGATCGGTCCATAAATTTGAGAATACGAGGCTTGGAGAGAGAAGTTTCGATGATTTTTTAAGAATGTGAAATTGGCTATATATGGAGATAATTGCGAGGGGATTTATATACAAAATCGGGATTACTGGGAAAAGGAGAGAAAAACATGTGGACTGGGGGTGGGTTTTGGGGCTCAACTACCCTAACTAAAATTTTGTAATGAAGAGATTTAGGTGACCTTTCTAATTTTTGTCTATTTGTCATATTGTACAACCTTTGACTGTGTAACAGGGAATGAAACAAGAAAAAAAAATAAAATGGTATTTAATAAAATCTCTAGAAGCGTATATTCTTTACTTATCAGCCTTGACTTGGGTGGCCAATAATTAATTAGGGAAAATATAACATTTTCTAATTTTAACCACAAATTACCAGAGATATTGTTTGTTGATTTTGCAAGTGTCCACATCATCATGAGTAATATAATGATAAATAAAATATCATTCTTAGTCATGAAGATCGCATTATTAAGTACCAAAATTAAAAGGGAAGATTGCAATCACAGTACTAAACCTTTCATTAAGTAGCATACTTTGTCCAAACTTTTCGCTTGTGTCACTCACGGTACCAAACTTTTAAAAAACTCGCACCCGGAGTCCAAGTTAATAGAAACCGTTAGTTGACCAAATATTAAAAATCTGACCAATTGTTGACTAATTTTTAAAGTGCAAAATGGTAACTTTATTTTTTTATATAAAAAAATTAAAATAAAATAATTAAATCAAAAACTAAAAACATCCTATTATCTTCTCTTCTCCACACCCACCCAACCCAACCTAAGACCAAAACCTCCAAAATGCTGCACCATCACACCCACCTCCGCCACTGTCATTCAGCTACCAATCTCCAGCGCCCCCTCTCCAAACTCCAAAAACTAAAAATTAAAAACTCATTTCACCTTCTTATTTTCCATCCACCCCATACATACCTATCCCATCCCCACCCCTACCCCTACCCATTTTCACCTTCTTTTTCTCCATTCATTAGTTGAAAGATTTTGAATCTTGTCTGATTGAAAGAGAAACTCATTATGTCATAGCATTGATCGATTGAAGACTGCAATTGGGTGCAGATCTTTGGGAGCTAGAACTGGTCTTCTACATCGCTCAAATCCTCGATTGATGCCTTTTTATTTTTTTTTTTTATTTTTTTATATTTTTTTTAAATTTTACAGTATAGCTCCTAAGTGATGACACTAATGCAATGGGGGTGTGGCTAGTACTAATTGGAACTTTAGCGTTGTAGGCAAATTCAAATCGAAGTCCCTTGGGGCGTGGCTAGTGCTGTGGCTGGCCATACCACCGTCGAAAGAGGTGATGTCGCTTTTAGAGCTCTTGCTGCCTCCACCGATGGCTCCTTTGTAGTGGCACCACTTGTGACCACCCAAAGCCTGGCCGTAGAGAATGACTAGTAGCAAACAGAGCACTTGTGAAGTCTACCTGTTGGGTTGAAAGAAAATACATTAGAAGTGGTGCTTGTGGTGTTGGCGAATGTCGATGTTGAGGGATTGCCATCGTCTGAAGCAGTGGAGTTCTTAAGGTGGCTTGTTTTTTGTTCGTTGAGGGCTTGGTATGAGGGAAAAGCCTTGTTATACAAGTTGTAGTTGTATAACTGGTTTTGAGTCATAGGTGGTGATGGCGATGGCGAATTTTCTGTTTGCTTCTTAACATCGTCTATAGTGGTAAAATCAACTGTTGTCTTGGTGGGACAGGTTGTGGTAGTGGTTGTTGACGTTTGGGTGAGTAGCAATGGCTGTAAGTGTTGCGTTGGGTTGGGGTGAGGTTGTAAAGTTATTATTTTGCCCTTATTATATTTGGTCAAGTTTTACTGTTCCGGTCAACTAACGGTCAAATCCATTTGGATTTCAACTGCAACATTTTGAAAGGTTTAGTACCGTGGATGACACAAATGAAAAGTTTAGACAAAGTCTGCTACTTAATGAAATGTTTGGTACCGTGCCTACAATTTTCCCAAAATTAAAAATATTACTTCATTTAAACTAATAATTTGAGAAAGGGAATTTTATCTAATTAAACTAATGATTAAACTCATACTACTTTAAATAATCTACGTTGTGTTAGACAATCTTATTTTTTTAACTCTAATTTGGTGATTAACAGTGTTAGGGCTCACAATTTTAGCTAAGTTACATCTCGATTCTCAAGTTCAATTCCAAAATTCGTATTTGGTTAAATTCAATATTGTAATTAATACGCCACTATATTAATTAAATGTACTCAATAATTAGTATGCCACTTTATATCAATAAAATTCGGGGCATGGATATTGAAAAGGAGGAAATACAAGAAAATGGTCGGTTGATCCGGCCATATTTTCATACTAACATTTGACAACTAAAAAAAAAAAACAGTTAAAACTTATAAAAAATTAAGTTTAATATCAAAACCTAAAAATACCCTTATCTTCACACTAACTGTTTGAGAGGAAAGAAAACCAACGACTACCATAGTCCATAGTCGGGGATCTGTTGAAGAAGCATCTTACAGACAAACCTAACGCCGACCACCACACACTGGTCATTATCTTTAACAAGGTTGGTTCTGTTTTTAAATTATGAGATTGAATTTTTAATTTTTTTTTTGTTTTAAATTGTTATGTATAATGTTTATTTTTCATTATTTAAGTAGACTATTGGTGCACTACATATATATGCGATTTTTCATAGCTCGAACTCGTTGAAAATGGCGATTTCTTGCCATTTCTTGCGAGAAACAGTCGGATCTGGTCGACTGTGAATCACAGTCAGCCCAAAGGCTTTTTTTCTTTTTCATTTTTTTGTCAATTTAAAATTATTTTTGATTTTTTTCTTTTTATGATATTTTTTTAAAATTTTAATTATATAATATTTATATTCTTTGTTATAAATTTTCAATTTTAATTAAATAATATTTTATTTATTTAATTTTCATAATTTCATTTTCATTATAATTTTTTAAAAATAATATTAAGATTTCATGATTGCTTATTTTTTTATTTAATTTCTTTTTTCGATTATTAACAATCAACCGTTTTAAACAATAGGCTCAAAGGCTTTTTTTTTTTTTTCATTTTTTTTTTCAATTTAAAATTATTCTTAATTCTTTTTTATGTTAAAATTTAATTTTCTAATTTTAATTATGTAATATTTCTATTCTTCGTTAATTTAGTTTTTTTTAATTTAATTGTAGTTAAATAATATTTATATCATTTATTTAATTTTCCTAATTTTCTTTTGTTTAATTTTTTTTTATTATTATAACTTTTTTTTTTGGAAAGAGTTTTAAAATTTCTTAATTTTTTATTTTTCATTTAAAATTATTGTTCCAAAATGTTAACAATCGGTCGTTTAAATAGTCGGCCCAAAGACATTTTTTCATTTTCTTTTCAATTTAAATTTTTTTCATTTTTTTATTTTATAATAAATTTAATTTTTAATTTAATTTAATTATATAATATTTATATTATTCGTTAATTTAATCTTTTCAATTTTAATTAAACAATATCATATTCTTTGTTTAATTTTCATAATTTTCTTTTGTTTAATTTGTTTTGTTTTTATTATAATTTTTTTGGAAATAATTTTAAAATTTCTTAATTTTTTTTCTATTTGAAATTCTTTTTAATTCTTGATTTTCTATATTTTATTATTTTTCTTTAATTTTTTTTTTTTATTTTTTCTGTAATTTGGTCGCTTAATTTTTAGAAATGATGCTTATTCCATTATCTATTGTTGAATGTTCTAATAATTGAAACTTTGCAGGATGGAGTACCATCTAGCTGCGGAGTTGAGATAGATGGCGAAAAAATGTATGTGGAATAATAGTTTTGACAGTTTTACTAATGTGTTCGAGTTGCTGGATGATAAGTACGTAGATATCATACGACACTCCATCCTATGGGCCTATGTATCAGTTCAGAGAGGTACAATACTCAAAACATATTTTTGATTTATTACTATGTCGGCTGCTTAAGCTAGTCGACGACGATGCCTTTCACTTCGACCTTGGGGGCAAAAGTCGCTACTTTCTCTATAATTGAGTTTGCCCTCGTGACTGGATTGAGGGTAGCGGGGGACGAGCCAACTACTGACGGTACTAAAAAAAACAATAAGCTGCACGAGATGTATTTTCAAGGATAGGGTATGGTGCTTCTACTGTAGTTGATCGGCTCAATCAGGGAGTAGGATCAGATGTTGGACAGATTGAAGTTAGGACTAGTCTATATATTTGAGAGCATGCCGAGGTGTCATCACAAGAATACTGCTACCAAACTTTTCCATTTGGAAGTCATTGACACATCGATACCTTCAACATCTATCCATGGGGTCGAAGATATTTTGAGGACATCATTCACGTCTTCACCGGTTCACACTCGAAGCCCATGGGGTCCACGCGTAAGTATGATACTTATGGATTGCCCCGGATGTGCAGGTAAATGTTTAACATAATCAACATAAAAATATTTTTTATATTGAATTTATATATAATAATTGTATGAGTTGTAGATCTGGGCATATGAAACTGTCCCTTCTTGGGTACCCGATTTGCTAGGCGACGACCTTCAAGTGAGTGTTACACATTTGGGTTTTATATAGTAAGTCGTTTCAAAAATTTATCACATGATCATTAACTATTGAACTGTCAATATGCCATTTGAAGTCCTAACAGAGTTGATGCCTTCGACAGAGGAAGGTCGAGGTTTTTTGCGAGAATTAGCCGTTTCGTATATTCGACACGATCAAATGTCCAATTCTATCCTAGATCAAGATTGGGTATGTGAGTTGAATATAATTTATTGATTACCGTTTTGTATGAATTAGCCTATTTTAACTAAATGAATAATTTTTAATGTTGTTATTTGTGTAGGAGTGTGGTCCAGTTGATCGACGATCATCTTAGTCGATGAGATCTTCTTATCCTCCATCCAAACACCCCCACGTGGATTTCTTGTACATGGTTAGAGTCATTATTTTCATGACCTGTATGTTCGCTTGGCTGGATTAATGGCAGAGGAGGTGGGTAGGTTACGAGAGGAGGTAAGGGCGTTACAATGAGAGATTAAGGAGGAGATGGGCGCTCCGCGAGAGGAGATAGGACGTTGTAACGAGGAATGAATAGCGAGGTATTAAATTTATGCTATGATGTTGTGGTGCTACGAGGTTATATAGTAACTCCAGGTTAAGGTCGCAGCTCTTTGAGGGAGCGATGGAGAGGATGACGCAAATCGAGGTCATGCACCATTGTGGACAGATGATGACGCATTATAATGATTTTTGTTATTTGCGGAGCAGAATGAGGTGCCCTAATGAGGACGGAAGAGGTGACAGAGGAAGAGAGGATGGAGGTGCCTAGGGCGGAGGAGTTGGCCCCGATGACTGAAGAGGTAGCGGTGGCCGAGGCGAAGGGGGTGACTCTGATGATGAAGGAAGTGGTAGTGCCTGGGACGGAGGGGTGGCTTAGCTGACGGAGGAGATGGCAAGCCCTATGGTGGAAGGGGGTGGCGGTCCTCGAGGCAGATGATGTGCCCGGGATGGAGGGGGTGGCCTTAATGACAGTGGAGATGGTGAGCCTCAAGATGGAGAGGTGGTAGATGAGGAGAGAACGCCATTGTGACAGAGGATAAAAAACATGTTGTTGACGTAACGAATGAGGTGGTCGGTAAAAGACTGAGACGTCGTCACAGTATGAAGCGCATTGTTGACGTGTCATTTCTCCCTTCACGACTGAGGCGAAGAGGTTGATGTTCGTAGACGTGTACCCCAATATTTTTCGAAAGTTGGATCCTGCCAAGTGGAAGGCATTCGAGACAGAGCGATGAATATGATTTTAGTGAAATACGCTACACTAACTTATCTATGCTTTTTTCACAGTTTTTTTTTGTTTCTTTTTCTAAACCTAGCCATATGATAGGTGAAAGGATGATTACCGATGCCTATAAGTGGTTTCACGACGTCATGACTCGATGCTTGGCTCACCGACGATGTAAGTGTAATATCGCAACTGTTATTTATTATATATACATAATTTTTAGTTTATTAAACGAAATAATTCTCTCTATTTTTTTTATTGATGTTTCCTGATGTAGCACATCGACATAGCTATGGACTTATTGTGCGATCGAGTTCGATGATATCCGAGATCATTCGACATTCCGATCGAGTCATATTGAGAACCGAGTTCCTACGTACCATTATCATTGAGTATCAATCGCTCCAACTTATGGGTAACGAGTATACGATGCCCGAATATATGGTCGAGTGGATCATAGGGATGTGGTCGAGTGTCGAGGAAAGTTATGGGAGGATTGTACGCATATGTACATTCCAATGATCGCGAATCATCACCGTTTTGCTATGAAGACCGTCTTTGCTGATTCCATTAAATATGTGTACAACTTCGATCATTCATATCTAACATAAGGTCAGCCCGAGTTTCACCTGGAGCCGGTGGCTGTAATCATTCCTTTGATGACTGACAAGTGGGATGATTGTGCAGTACATACTAACCATCATGCGAGACACGACGACGAGATAGTCGAAATTGTAAGTACTTATTTTTTTTTTTAATTTGAACACTTAGTTTTTCACTTCACCGACCGAACTAACATATTATTATTTATTTACAAGGGTGATTGTGACATATTCGCAATAAAGTATATAGAGTTTTTTATTATAGCAAATAAGATTGATGGAATCAACCAATCATGGATACAAAGTTGGATGAATAAGTTAGCGTGCGATTTGTATGAATTCAATTCTAATATGTGAATATTGTTTATTTATTTGTGAAATAATTGTAAATATTGTATATTTAATTATTTATTTATTTGTGAAATAATTGTAATATTATCAAGAAATTGTAAATATCAAAAATTTATTTATTTATTTGTTTGTGAAATAATTGTAAATATCGAAAAATTTAATTGTTTATTTGTTTCTGAAATAATTGTAAATATTGTTCAATTATCAGCGAAACTATTACACATCCGTCTAATTCTCATTTAGAGGAATTTGACTTGTACAACATTGACGAGTATGCCCTATTGCTCTACACCTACGCGATTGAGAAATTTCTTCCGTAGATGGTATTCTAGACGTACGTGAACGTCGAGACCATGCGATTCAATTTCAGGTGGCAACAAACTATAAAGTGGGAGAATATGGCCGGAAACTTTCCACTCAGCTTCATTCAGTAGAGGAAATATAGTCTCAGCGGTATGTTATTCTCCAATAATCGGCCATGTAATAAGGAAAGTATAAGGTTCTCGCTGCAAAGCATCTATACATAGCCACCGTGATTGCATGCTTACATAAAAAACTCTCCAATTGAAATTGAATGCAAGTGTAGGTGTTACCAGTCAACTCCACCATGTATGCCATATTACATGTACATTTCATGGAGAAGCGCAACTTATGCAGTAGTTCTACATTCAACTTTCTTGCTGCAACCTCTGCAGCCTTGAAGAGTTTATCCTCCTGAGCCGAGACTAGCACGCTCGTGCACCTCTGTGATTCCACACGTTGGTCATGAAGCCATTGCTGCAGTTTGTTACGAATGTTCTCAATCATTGCGAGATTGATAACTCTCGATCCTTCTTGAATGATACATTGAGAGACTCCGCATTGTTTGACGTTATCATGTTATATCGACATTTTGAAAAATGTGATCTCGCCCAATGTTCAGTTTCCATTTTTGTTAGATATCCCATGCCAGGAATGATCTACTTCCTCTTTCCACCAAAAATTTGTTGCACTCTTCAACCCTATAAGCTTCGACCACTTCCTTAAACACTGAAACGATGCGTTTGCCCATATATTTAATCTTCATATTGCCTTATATATGGTACATGAAATACACATGATGTGCTTGGGAAAAACTTCAGCGATACCATTTATTATAGATAGTCCCCAATCAGTTACAAAGGCCAGGTCCTCAACTTTCCCGATTACTTTCCTCAGAATTGTGAAGAACCAACGCATTGACAGATCATTCTCACTATCGACTATACCGAATGCAAGATGGTAAATTTGGATGTTGGCATCTTGACACGTAGAAATAATTAATTTGCCTCCGTATCTAGCTTTCAGAGTTGTACCATCGACTAAAATTAGGGGTCTCATCTTATTTTGAAATTCTCAAATACATTGTCCTATAGCCATGAAGAAAAATTAAAGCAATTATCGCCCTCCATCTCAATAAAATATGTAGAGCCAGTATTAATTGTACCCATGTTATGGTAATACTTTGCCAATTTAGCATAGCTCTCATCGACCGAGCCTATTAAGTTCTCCAACGCGCATTCTTGGTCTTCCAAACCTTCAATAGCTCATGACCACTCCTACTCTCAATGGATGTCATTAATGATGTTCGAATGTCTGTAGATCATCTGTGGGTCCTGATACTTGTGCATTATCCGTCAACCAATAAATTATGCTCGGGCTTGTATGTGATCATTTCGACGAATTCTCACTTTGCAATTATGTTTCGATGTATACTTGTGAACTACAAAAAACTCATTCATATCCATCTTCATCACTCGTAAATGCCAACGGCAACTTTCGGCGGAGACAATCATCAACAATGACTTGTTTAATTTATTCACTTTGATTCTAAGTTGTATTTTAATGCAATTTGGTGCGCAGCTTCTTGCAAATCCTTCTTTGTTTCAAACAGTTACTCGATATACAAATCCTTATCATTAGGAACCACTCGCGATGAATTAGATGATGGTCGACTCGATCCAGCTCCTGTGCTCCCGCTCTACTCATGTCTTTGATGAGATAAAGCAATCAAATTCTCATTTGTAAATTCATTGTTATTTTCATTGTCTTGAAGTACTGACAGAATTCTATGTATAACAGTGAGATCACGATGAGGACCAACTATCTCTAGAATAACTACATCATCTTTATGAGCTATCTCCAAATCATTAACATTGTGATCCTCTCCATCCGAATCTTTGTGTTCACATTTGGTGACATTCTTCCTTACTAAAGTCACGTAAAGAGGAAAAACAATTCACTTCAGTATCAAAAGCAACCTTCATATGTGGAATTGGAATGGAATCGTAGCAGTCCTCCCATATGAAAAAAAGAGATCATGCGATAAACCCTCCAAATGATATGTTTGGCAACAATGCGAGTACCCCTATGCTTCGCATCATTCCTAACGATCCATAGGTACCAAAATATTAGTAGATGAATGATAATGCGAATGTGTCCGCAACAAACATAATGTCCCGAATACCTCTATCTCTAGAATCTCTGTCTAATACCCTCTCCTGAATTCATAGGTGTCTGAAAAATATCACCAAAATGCTGCCATACCTGATTTGAGATACTACTGCTAGTGAAAATATGATTGATAGTCTCAATCTCGGAACAACACTGACAGTGAGAGGCCATCTGGCATCCAATCCTCCCCTGAATAACCACATCTACTGGAATGAGATCCTGCCATAGTCTCAAGCAGAAAAATAAGACATTGACAAGCAAAATGGAGCTCTATAGTAAATGGTATGAATCCTAATATTGTCATCCCGATCGTACGAGCTACCAGCGGACTTGGTAGCGAAGCTACCATCTGATGTGTTTCGCCTAACAATTCGATCTGGTATCTACACATAAAGGTATAATCCCTATTTGTTCTACCACCAGAGAAGGGAGAACCAGTAATAAACAAAAAATGTTCCACCTAGTAGCATAAAAAAAATCCTGCTCGCAGATGTGTGCTGTCGGTGTAGGAATAGGGGTGCCAAAGTCTTCTAACCCATCCAACAGTAATGCCAAATTAAAATCTGACCTATACCAAGGTGCCAAGCAATGTATGGTTCTGTACAGGGCCCAAATAATTTCAGCCTCTTCTAGATAGGAGAAGTCGAGAAAGGAACTGCTACAAATAAAAGGTGTGTCCCCATACAATACTTGCCCTGTAAGAACTGGGCCCAAAGAGATCTCTGAGTACGGAACAACCACCAGAGCTTCATAGAAAAGGTGTCTACCATATCCTGTAATCTCCTAAAGCCAAGACCACCTTCATCATTAGGAAAAAAAATTTCCTTCTAGCTCCGCCAATGTGAACGACGTGCCTAATCTTTGGAATCCCACAGTAATCGCGCAAAGATGCTCTCAAGTTTCTTCAGGATAGTTTTAGGAGGCTACATGATCTGAAGAAGGTGTAGTGGCATGGAGG
>CAIGRQ010159427.1:0-11401 GCA_903798375.1 Fraxinus sp. D2006-0159 | reverse complement strand
TTCCATTTAAGTCCTTATTTGACTAAGATGTTGACAATTCAACACTTGACTTTCGACTATAAATAAATGGGGTGTAACAATATAACCTAAGCCTATTACACACTATTTTCAGCATAACGCCAAAAATCACACCCCACCTTCGACATAAGTTGACCACCCAGTCCAACCCACTACCTATTAACTCGTTGCCAATCGCAGCTGCCAACTGACCACTTCGGCAGCCACCGTATCAAGCACAATCACCATCTAAGCTCTACTCGCTGTCACCAATCCGCCACCACCTATGCCACTCTGAAAACCACCACCAACCGCTATTGCACCCTTTCCCCTCGACTGAACCATCCGTCACCAAGTTACCCACCTTTCACCTCCCAATAATTGAATCGCCATTGCTGTAATCATACAATGACCAAAACTCACAATCCATACGACCACTACTTCCAGTCAACCTCCACCACTTTGGAGATCTGCTACAAATTCATAATGCCATCGTAGGCCATTGCACAGCCAAATTCAATAGGTGATGCCTTCGCTTCAGTTATTGGGACTAATACTGAGACCAAACTGATGAATACTCCTTTGGGCTAGAATCAGAACCTTGGCGAGAGAATCGCACACTATTTCTACCTTTTGTTGTCGATTTTGACTTTGACTCTCTCTCTCTGCACTGGCGGACCCAGGGGTGTCCTGGGGGGTCACGTGACCCCCCCAAACTTTCGAGGTTTTTTTTAAATTGAAAAGTCATGTTTGGTTTGATTGAAATCCAAAATCTTAACTTAAATCAAAGTCAACAATTAGTTTTAACAACATATTTCATGAAATTCATAAGTGTTTTAACTTTTATCAAAATTTACTAAAAATCTGATTTTAATCTCCGCGAAACATGGGCAAAATCATAATAAATTTAAATTTTCTCTTTTCTCCTACTTTCTCTTACTCTTTTCCTCACGCATTTTAACAAAATCTTAGCCCTTCTAATGAACAAATATTTTTTAAATGTAAATCTGCATTGTCTCGAGTCAAGTATGAATCATTCAAAAATCAAGAACAAGATATTTGATTTGTACAAGGTTTGATTGTGCCCCCTAACTCAAAATGTCTGCGTCCGCTCCTATCTCTCTCTATATATTTTTGTGGGTAGATATACGCTACACTTACAGAGGGAAAAAAATCATAGATTATCTCTCGGTTATTTGTCGTTATGGAGAGATCCGATGGGAAAGATATAGTGGACTAGGTGAAGATATATATTGACTTGTAAAACTGCAAATTAAAAAAGAAATTTAATGAGGGAAGGATCGTGTTTATTCAAACAAAAAAATTTGGCTACTCGCCGAAAACGAAATTCAAGGATTAATTTGTTTAGGATCGGATCAGCTTTAATACCATGTCATATATACCAAGTATAACTTTCGTCATCTCCGTAACTTTATTCAATCTCATTGACATCGTCAATCTTAAATAAGCTAGCCCAAGGTACCCTTCAGTTTAACATTAGACATTTATTACTATTATTATTTCTTTTTGAGTCCAACAACTACACGTGATGTTTTATGTACTATTTGTTTCGTTCTTCTGATGAAATATACCAGTGAGAGAGGGGAAGGAAACGCACGATGGTGGGTTTAGATCTTTCAACTGTGGACTCCACTGTCTCCACACATGGTAAAAACTGAGACTCAATCTATCTTTATTTAGTAATAAAAGAGAGATTTTAACTTGGTGATTAAAGGTTCCAGTTTGATAATCTTGGATTTTGTGTATCACATGGAATTTTTTTATAATAAGATCTGTGTTGTATCCTTTTATGGAGATTTTTTTCTGTCTTATGGCATGAGAAATGCTACACTTAAACATTTGGTACACAATCTTGTACACAACCCTTCCTAATTTTGTACACAACCCTCTCACATGTGTGTGGGGTCCACAGAATTGTGTACAAGATTGTGTACCAAGTATGTACAAGTAGCAACTTTACTTATGGTATACTAATAATAATAATAATGTAGGATTGCCCCTCAGGGCACATCTAAGTTGACAAAGGAAGGGCATTGCTGAGCTTGCAACCTCANTAGAAAAGCTTCTGGGGCACATCCAAGTTGGCAAAGAAAGTGCATTGTTGGGCTTGCAACCTCAACGTGGGGAGTTCGATTCCTGGTTAGAGCAGGTGAGTGATGTAATAATCAATATTGGTTGGAGCAGTTTGGTGATGTAATAACCATGGAGGAAGACTCCCTTGGGGCTAGGAGTAAAAGGGGTGCTCGAACCCTGATCAACTTGGGTATAACTCGTGGTTTACGTCCGCCAGTTACTGAGGGGCCGGTGGCTGATGGTCCAGGAAATTAGTCTGATTAAGTTGGGATAATTAGGTACCAAAAAAAAATAAAATAATAATAATAATGTAGGATTGTTATAATTGTGCGCTTTTCCTTTCAATAATTGAAAATGGTTGTTGAAATAATCAATCATAATTGTCCCCACGTTACGAACATATGTGCTTTCAATTGACTTCCATTTGGAATAATCCAAGTTGATAGCTTCCACGAGTTTCACAATTCTTAAATTGTTACGCTAAATAATCGCTCGTTTTATGTTCGTGGATATATTTTATTAAATCGTCTTGACAACTATCTTCGTTATTTATTCATATATGGTGAACCGTTTAGTTATAAATATGTATTTCACGTCTCTTTTGCTAAAATAGAATTTATTCGTTCTTTAAAGATAGATGCAAGCATTCTACCTAATATTTCGGATTTAAAATTGTTGATTCACCTTAAACCTAATTAATATTTGTACTAATGATTGGAAGATAATCCAATCCAATCATAATCTTGTTGCCATGATCCTTTGCATCAATATTTATTCCTACCAAATAATCCACCTTGTAATTATTTTATTTCTTTTAGTGCAAATTAAATGGCATGGAAAACAATATGGAAGGCCACAAACAACTCGACCAACTAGCAAATCTAGTGCATGTTTGGCTAAGCTTATAAAAAGTAATTATAAATAAGTTTAGTTGTAACTAAATAAGTAAAAAAAATTGTTGGCTAAAGTTAAATTAAGATACCCTTTTTTACAATAATCATTGCCTTATTGTCAAAAGTTAAAACAACTACGTTATTCTTATATAGCAATACTTAGCTGATTGTTGTAGACTACCCGTTTGATTTGGGTGAGACAAACTAAAAGCGCTCCATTAAACTGGAGTGAGTTTCATCAAATACTTATCTAAATTTGTTCGAAAATAAGGATTACTAAAAATAAGTTGGTTAACTTTTGAAATTAAACAATCGTGTAGTCAGAGGCAGACCCAGTATTGAAGTTCAGCCCGAACATACACTGACCGGTCAACGTCGAAAATCAGCAATCACAATGACGATGTCATTTATTAATATTTAAAACTTAATATAAGAATTGTAAATTCTAACCAACTCAACTGAAGAAGACGTTTGAAAATGAAATGAAATAACAATTATAAAAACTAAAAAAATTATCTATTGTAATAAAAAAAAGTTTTTAGCGGATCCAGGTTGTCGATGGGGCTCGTCGGGTACTGGGTCAGCCCCTGCATGCAGTAGACAGGTCTTGACATCCTTTAGTATAATTGGTGGACCAAATCTACTCTGTATAGGGGTTTGTTGGGGAAATTCCTAATTAGGAGATTATTTGAAGTAATTAACCCCTCCTTGGAGTAGACTTCATTGCAAAGAACCTTGAAATTATGAAAATAAAGAACAAGTTTGAGACAAGATACAGTCTCCCACATGTAGCATGTGGATTTAACATTAGTCAATTGTCTAAAAAACTTAATCCAAGAAAATTACTTTGTTATAACTAGGTAAAATATTAATTTAACTTGGGAGTTGCAAAAACCTAGGATGGCGTGGGTGGGTTGGTGGGATAAGCTAGGCAATATGACTAGGTACTTTGAATGGCCAAACAAGATCTTACATGAATGTAATTTTAAATACTTTTTCAGTGAAGGATTCTTCAAAGCACAAAAAAGGCAAAAACGCACACACTAACCTTGGCATAATATTATTTTGTAATGGAATGATCCTAACAAAAATCCCTTAATTTGGTACTATTGCCTTTGGGTCCCAAGACAAAAGTTTAGTTTGACCCCAAAAACACCATAAAATTGCTTTACAAACAAACATATTATTCTTGTACATAGATACATAAATGACAAGTTTGACGACAATGTACGTAGATTGATCAAAACTAGTTAATACTTAATATTAAGAAGAAAAAAAATTAAAATCATATTTATTGTACTACTTAACAAGTCTAACAATGATTAGACGTACCAATGTGAAGTGTCATCCCAGTTAAATTCCCCTAAGCCATTCCTAAATCCTAAGCCCAAAATCTATGTTGAAGACACAAACATTCCATGCACAAATTCCATTAACCTAAACCCAATAAAGCAAAGAGCCGTGCTACTGTGACAGGGTTGTCACGACCCTGTCACTTACGTGGTGTCCGACTATTGGTTGGGCGGCTTGGGGCATAAGTGACAGGGTCGTGACAACCCTGTCACAGTAGCACGGCTCTTTGCCGTCCAGCCAATAGCCGGACGCCACGTAAGTGACAGGGTCGTGACAATCCCGTCACTTTAGCTTAAACCTAAAGCAAATAGATAGATTTTCTAACAAAATAAAAAAATAAAAAAACTTAGTAATCTAGACTGGAAAACAATGATTTTTACATAGAAAAAATGCTTATATAAATACACAAAATTGTGAGCTAATTAATGGCCAAAATTTTCTTCTCTCCCTTGAAAACAAGGTAAGAGAAAGCAATAACAAAACCAAACTCTCCAATCCATAAATAACATTTCTTGCACAATTCTTTCAATTGCTTTTTTTCTGATTTCTTCCTAAAGACCAAATCCAATTGAAATGATAGGGACGCTGCTTGGTTTTTAGATCAAAAACTTTGCAGACCGCGGGCAGTCTTGAAATCAAAGGAAAATGACTCCGGGCAGTCCCATTCCACCCCCTAATTCAGGCCCTTTGCTCTGGGGCAAAATAACTCGATAAAATACACACAAACACACGCCTCTGCCTGCACTTTATTCTCTTCAAAATTCGATGCTTTGCCCTGTATTCAGAACGAGGTTTTGAGAAGAGAACACTTTCTTTTTCCTTTAAAACAAAAGGTCATATTTCTACATTTTGTCTACTGATAAATTGATATTCACATTCTGCATTCAGAATCTATTAGTCTTATTTCTTTTTCAAAGAACAAAATTTCCAACTGGGCTTTTGTGGATTTGACTTGTTCGTAAAAACCCAGAAATCAGAATAATAAGAAACTTTAATTTTCTTCCATCCCTTAGTTGTCTTCTCTTCATTACCTGAAATACCCAAAAGGTATTGTCCGACCTTTTTTCCCAATTACTGAGAGAGATCAAAAAAAAATTTTGGTTGTTGTTCATATATGAATTAGTGAAACAATGAGAAATGAGAGCTCCAAGAGAAGTAAGGTGTGTAAAAAAAAAAAACAAATATGCAAGTGCATTAATGAACTTTCCTGCTTTCAAGATTTCTGATTTTTTGGTGTTTGCTGATGAAGCTTTTTTGGCCTAAAACACTGGTGAAGAAATGGTTCAACATCCAGAGCAAATCCGAGGACTTTCATGCTGATGACATCATTTTTGGAAGTAATTAATGTTATCTCATTAGTCTCTTTAATGATAAAAACTGAATCTTTTGCTTCTGTATTAATTATTAGGATTTAGAATGAAATAGAGATTAAGCAATTATTGTTGCCCTTTTGACTTAATCTGGATCAATTTTTTCCTCTCTTGCACTGGAAACTGGATTTTATCAAGTCCTGCCATTTTCGATGCACCGAGAACTCTTTGTTTTTGTTATATTTTTTTCTCTGAATTCTCAAGATTTTCATTTTTATCAGTAAGATGTCTATTATGTTTAATCATTTGTGTTTTTCAGAAGGTGGGTGTTCTGTTGTTAACAGTGTATTATACAGCTTTAATAACTTAAGATTTTTGCTTTTTCAGGTGTTGATGAAGAATGGAGGACCAAATTCTCTAAGAGGGAGGCATGCACTATCAAGAAAAGTATAACAGGTTTTTTTTTTTTTGGACCACACATCATTTTTTTCTAATCTTTTTTCCTGATTTTATAAATTTGTCTAATGATAGTTCCTTTTCCACTATTAAATTGATAGGTAAATCAAGTAAACGGTTTTCTGATGATTTCCGACAAAGTAAGATTGACCTCGATGCCTCCCAAATTACTGATGTACACAACTATAAGTGTGTTCTTCTAGCCTCTTGCTATTTCAGTAATTCTTTTTTCTCACAATGTAAGAGCAGGTTTTTACCACATTTTTCTAATTCATATTGGAACAGGATCTTTGTGGCAACATGGAACGTTGCTGGAAAATCTCCACCCAGCTATTTGAATCTTAAAGAATGGCTACATAATTCACCTCCAGCTGATATTTATGTTCTTGGGTTTGTAAATTTGCCATTAGTTACAAATCTTAGCCCTTTTATTTGATTGCAAAGTAAACGGATGATTAATGGAAGTCTCTTCATATTATCACTTTTAGGTTTCAAGAAATTGTACCTTTAAATGCCGGTAATGTCCTGGGAACAGAAGACAATGGTCCGGCTAGAAAATGGTTAGCACTTATTAGGAAAACTTTGAACAGTGTTCCAGGCAACAATGGTGACTATCACACGGCTTCCCCAGTTCCCAATCCAATAGTTGAACTAGACGCCGACTTTGAAGGAACAAATAGAGAAAAAGCTTCCTCTTTCTTCGAATGTCGTTCATTTCAGTCATTGAGCCGTAGTATGAGAATGATGGATAGGGACATGTCAATTACACAGCCTAGACTAGATCGTCAATTTAGTGTTTGCGATAGTCGATTTAGTGTTTGCGATAGTGTTATCTTTGGAGATAGATCGACTGACTATGATCCCAATGTCAGATGGGATGGTTCATCTGATGATGAAAATGTGCTGGAAGAGTCACCTTATATCACGCAGAACTCTCCAATTTCATATGATGTTTCTGGCGTGATGGAGGAAAGGGACAGACAATCTGGGCAGTCTAGGTATTATTTGGTTGCAAGTAAGCAGATGGTTGGGATTTTTCTCACAGTATGGATAAAGAGTGATATGAGAGGTTCTGTTCAAAATCTAAAGGTTTCTTGTGTTGGCAGAGGATTGATGGGTTATCTCGGAAATAAGGTAATTTTCCAAACTGTGTAAATTGAAAACACACCCTCCATAGCTAAGCCAATGCGAAAATCTCATTGTATTAACTTTTCCAGGGTTCAATTTCAATTAGCATGTCTTTGCACCAGACGAGCTTCTGCTTCATCTGTAGTCATCTAACCTCTGGAGAGAAGGATGGTGATGAGTTGAGGAGGAATTCCGATGTCATGGAAATTTTGAGGAAAACAAGGTTTCCACAAGTGCATGGAACGGGGGATGAGAACTCCCCCCAAACAATCCTTGAGCATGAGTAAGTTCCTCACCCTTAACTTGTCATGCCTGTTCAATATTTTCTTTGGCTTTCGTTTATGCTATGTCAATGTGTTTCACATTTTTGCAATATGAGGAAGTGCCTTTCTATAGAAACATTAAATTTATATGGTGGGATTCAGAAGAATGAGGTTCAAAGTCTAAATCATCTTTGTGTTTTCTAGTCGAATTATATGGCTTGGGGACTTGAATTATCGAATAGCCCTCTCATATCGATGTGCAAAAGCTCTCGTTGAGATGCGTAACTGGAAAGCTTTGTTAGAAAATGACCAGGCAAGTAAATGGAATTCCCTTATAGAGCTTCAATTTTATTGTCATATTATGCGGACTTTGACAAGTATATGGAATGCTCTATTTACACCGTCAGTAATTTTATCAACAGCTTCGTATAGAGCAGAGACAGGGGCATGTATTTGCTGGATGGAATGAAGGAAGAATATACTTCCCACCAACGTACAAGTATTCAAATAATTCTGACAGATATGCTGGGGAGAATATGCACCCCAAAGAGAAACGTAGAACACCTGCATGGTAATATTTCTTTTTTTGAAGAAATGCATATATGTCTACGTATGGTGACTTCTATAGATAAATAAAGGAATTAAAGCCGCACTACCTATATTACATGTATCTACAAGCAGACTTTGACACGCCACTTATGATCTTGTGAACATGCACTTATTGTCGTAAGTGGATCTTTTCGATACATCCCTAAAATACTGTGTTTTTGAATGGATAAAGGTGTGATCGAATATTATGGCATGGTCGAGGTCTCCATCAACTATCGTATGTCCGAGGAGAGTCTAGGTTCTCAGATCATAGACCAGTTTATGCTATATTTTCGGCAGAAGTTGAGTCTATTAATCGTAGCCGATTCAAGAAAAGCACGAGTTATTCCAGCTCTAGGATTGAGGTTGAAGAGCTGCTGCCTTACTCCCGTGGATATGGTGAACTAAATTTCTACTGAAGAATGTATCCACATTTATGTACTTGAAAGTCAAGACTTTATCAACAAATATGAGAAATGAGACTGCTAAGCAAGTAAGTTTTCTTAAACAAGCACAACTCAAATTGCATATGTTTCTTGAACTTTCTTTACACACACACACTAGATGTTTGTTGTTTTTACTTACTGATTGGTGCATGTTTTATACCGATAGGACATCAAGATAATCATCGCCATAAACATGTTTTTTGTTCAATCAGAATTATCTTCCAACAATTCAGGTGATTTACAATTTCTATTTGTCTCAAAAAATTTCCATTTTTAACCCCCTAGAGTTCCAAACTGATTGATATCTTTGTCATTAGCTATGTTTTCTTCATTTTGCTGCCAATCTGAGATCCCTTCTGAATACATTCAACAATTAACGTTTGCAATTTATTATCTCCTCTTAACAAAAATCTTGGAAAATTCTCTTTACTGATCATATCTCGTTTACCAATGGTTCTATATTTGCAGATGAGCCACGACACGATGCCTTATCTGTGAAAAAGACGTTGATTTTTTATACTTGATGGACGGTTAGTAATTGGCATCATCATTTTTCCTGTGTCCTAACAACCCTCCATTTTCTAATTCTTCTGCTATTTTCCATGTCTTATCAGGTTATAAACTTCATAAATAGTTGCTAACAGCACTGCCCTTCCATTAATTTCCTTCTTCCCCAACTTTTCACCATGTACATTGTAAATTTGGCATCAAGAACAGGAGTTTTAAGATCAAACTGAATAATTAGGTAAGAATGATATTTTTCGTTTTTCTATTGCACCCATTTTAAATATCGAAACACGAATAATAACAGTTCCCTTCATGTTTTTGCAGGACACTTTTGTAGCATGAGAATAACATATAACTTGGTTGAATACACTCGAGGACTTCAGAGGACCCTGTAAAAAGTTGAAGAATACTTTTTACTAATTACGATATTCTATCATGTTCCCCTTACGACAGGGAAGAACGAGGACATGGGCGGATAGGCATTTCAAGTTGCTAGTGAAGAAAGGAAAAGTTAACAAACATACAATAATACTAAGATTCCAGTCCCGTATCAATCAATGACCAAATACTGAAAAGTTGAGCATTTTACTGAAAAGATAAAGGCATTTCTTTGATGATAACTGTTGTTTTATTCTTCTTTTTACGTGGAGTGTGCAAATTCTGCAAATTTAGGCAGTGTCTATTGCAACTGTTTGCTTATAGCTAGGATTTGCTTAATGGAAGGGACACACATACAGACACACAATTGGGAAGTGTGCAACTTGAAAAAGTATGAAATGTAAGTTTCAATGGGTATCCACTTTAGGAAATGTGGTATGTCTAGTACAGTGTCAATTAGACGGTAATCGGCAATCTTATAAAAAGGAAAAAGAAATTAAGATTTCATTGATCATAGTGTTTCATATGCTTGTATTAGCATGTTCGAAAATTGTTTATAAATGGTTTAAATTATAATTAGATAGAATTTGAGTGATGGATAAGTTGGTGGTATTTGTGAATCTCACGAGAATGTGAATAAAAATTTGATCGATTATTAGATTGTCAATAAACAATAGCCAAACATGGGATATGAACCTAGATAGTTAAATCGAGTGTTTCCTCTACTTTCATACATGGGATCTACGAATCTTCTTATATATAGACCGTGTTGGAATCTTTTGGATATTTATAGGTGTGAATTGGAAAAGTCTCCAATTGGTACGATCACTAGTCGCGATTCTTCAAAAGTAAAAAGTGTATACAAGGAGTCATGTTGTTTAGAATGAGTGTGACTATTTAAAATATGCATTATGAAAAGGCATGACCATTTGATAAAGTGTATACTACATCATTTAATGTGAAAATATATGGTCTATGTTAAAAGATGTAACCATTCAAAAAATCACTTGAAAATCTATAAATAGAGATCTTTAGTTCCATTTTTCCTACTCAAAATCAATTTCATATAATTGATTTCTAATTCTTTTCTTCTCCAAATTATGTCAAAATAATTTTCAAATTCTTTTTGAGTTCTGTGCTACAGTCAAGTGTTGGTTCATTGGGCAAAATTAATATTGTGTTGCATTAATTTTAGAAGAAATATTGTCTCTTGGGAAATGGACGTTCATTGATCTTGTTAGCACCCATGCAAAGGCGAAATCCGTTATAAAAAGATTTGCATTCGTATATCTCGCTTCATTTAATCTCCTCCTATTTTCTACATTTAAATAAGTCGCAATCTGCTATTATTATGCACATACTATGATGTCAGTAAATTGTTACTTTATCTGTATTTGAATGCACATATTTTTTATTAACGAAATATAATTCATACACCAATTTATCCAACAATTTGAAGACAGCTTTCGGCATTTTATATTCTATTTGTTCTTTTCATGTTATAAATCGATACTATAGCTCATGATTTATTATGTTAGTATAATAATTATATTATGCATTAAGTTTTACTTTGAATAGAACAAATCAATTTGTTTAAGATAGTAAAATTCACATTTTAAACTTGTAGTCAAATTTGCCAATTGCACATCTGTGATATTTCAAGACTATTTGTTTCGCTCTCTTTCAGTTCGCTAACAATTAAAAGGGATCAGACTATTGTGTAAGGAACAGACCTCTTGAGACAAAGTCTCAAAAATGGGTGTATTTATTGACAAAAATTTACAATTGGAAACAGACAAAATACCCCCAAGGGGTGCAAGCACACGAGTACTTAAAGAAAGATTTGAAAGTTAAATTAAGAAATTAAAATTACATATTATCTGTTGAGAGTTTTTGATTCGGGGGGCTGTTTTCTATGTTTTCACTTCCTTTTATATTTCCTTAGTGACTGCTGAGTGATGAAATTGCTCGAAACTGCTCAATCACTT
>CAIGRQ010159423.1:0-15686 GCA_903798375.1 Fraxinus sp. D2006-0159 | reverse complement strand
TATACCAAACACAAGGCTGAAGCGATTAATAGGAATTCTAGAATTTAGGCCATGTTTGTCAAAACTTATAATTAATTACAAAGTATTGGGTTATTTGACATTTTCTACCACCTAACCAACAAACCACCTAAAGCGTTCGCTAGAGATCGGGTCGGGCCGTCCATAGCCTGTATTCTTGTTTATTGGTTCATTCTCTCATCGTTCAGTCCGAACATCCAGCAATTAATGCAGAGTGAAATAAAAACAGAGAGATCATCATTTATCAGACAAAACTGCACGAAAACTCCCGGGCAAGAAGATAAAAGAGATGGTGGGACCAAAGAGACCTCTGTTTGTGCTGTTTGGATCGTCAATAGTTCAGCTCAGTTTCAGCAATGNCCTTGAAAAGTCTCTGAAACAGTACTAGTATATGTTTGATTACTCTCTCTCTCTCTCTCTCTCTCTCACACACACACACACTCTCTCTCTCACACGACCGCACGAATTTTCTTACCTTGGAATCAACGATGATTATTATGTGCATTTGTACGAATAGTTGAATTTCATATTACGTTTCGTGTAATCTAGTTGTGATTAGGTGAGCAAAGATTTGATGTGTGACATGTAGAGTTTTACTGCCTGGTATTTGTTTGTTTGTCTCATCCATCTCTCTGGTTTCTAAAAGAATAGGGGATCTTTTTTGCTTCGTTAAATGTATTTACAGCTCTATGGGATGGTCGATTTTCTAAAAATTAAAGTTCTTGCAAATCTATAAAATTATATTTTAACTTAACCATGTTCTGCATCACCAATCTCCTTGGTATCCCCCCATGTTTTGTCAATGATTGTTAGGGAGAGAGCGGGACATATTCATTTATAAAAATTTAGTCTTCAACACTATCCATCACATCCTGTTAAAGGTGTTACACATGCACAATTTTTAGAGATAGATGATGGCTGTTGACCTAAAAAAGTGCGCTAACAGAATCCTAGTCGCATCCCCTTCACGTAGACATCACCGGCACATTGGAACACATCGTTAGGAGAAAGAAGCTGTCGGTCAAGAAAAAGGTTCAACGACCGTTTGCACTGTCAAGTTAACAGTCGGACGAAAGATAATATGAATGCAAAAGACAGGAGATGGGGTTTTGGCTAGGGGTAAGGTTACATACCTTGATTGTGAAATAGATCACATATATATAGTGAAATGAAAATGGACCAAGTTGGTTAATAGACCTAAACCGAGCCCAAGCCCAAGTAGAGGTTGCTTGATTAATTGGCCCAATAAAATTAAATAATCGAGGTCGAGTTGACCAAAGTGGGACCCCCTTCGTCACGCCCATGCCACGTAATTTATAGGTGTAACAATGAACCTAAGGTACCTGGGTTCAAGTTTACTGCCATCCATTTATAAAATTTGTGCATGTATCATACGTAGATTTAGTTCTCACTAAACTCTTAAATTTTTTTAATTTTTGAACAATGGATTTAGTTTGAGGTAAAAATACAATATGTCGATGACCACATTTTCTTGTATTAACCTACTGGTAAGACTAAACTATCCCATCAGAACTTTCTCTCCAACTGTAAGTTACATGAATAATTCTTTGTGAAAATACTTTCATCATCTCTATTAAAATCATTAGTTTTGCAATAACATTAGTGCTCGTGGTATATGGAATAATTGAAGTTGTGTTTATCTGCTTTTTTAGTCCTGTTTGAATGCTCAAGGACTCTTTTCACCCTTTTACTTTCCTTGCCTGATATTCCGTGAGGGGTTACATTGCCAAGTTTGGAGCTTGGGACACCTACCTGTTCATCCAATTCATATTGATATGCAGCAGGGTGTGTGTCAGCTCGCGCGCGCATATGTAGATATTTATTTTTAACGTCTTTATATCTTTACTTAAATCTCCAAAAACAAACTTGCAATAAGATGACAATGAAATTATTGTGGTTCGCACCATGGAAAACATGATAAAATGAGTTCAAATTATGTCTTATATCCTCTATGACATCAATTTGAAGTCCCATATATTGCATTCCATATCAGACATCCATAATTACAGAAATATTCGTGCAAATACCTCATCAAGGCTTTCTTCTTTTGTCTCAACGCTCATCTATCTCTTGCTCATAGCAGATCTTAGTGCCAAATCTTGTTTCTTTCACATCATTCAACTTCAATTGGTGAAACATGTGAAATCACTGACACACATTATAACTCTGGTGAATGTCAACAGTCCTAGGGCACTCACAGAAATTTGTCTAACTTATTTGAAGATGTTTATAGTAATAAACATCTATAAAACCTTAAATCAGATAAACGACCTTGTCATACAAGTAAAAATATTTTTTGTCTTCAATAATGTTGATGATCTGTTCTGAAACAAAGGAATTATTAGATTTCTTACTGTTTATTTTTTATTTTTTAAAAAAATGTGATCCATGTTCAGTAGTTGGGGGCATGAGAAATATATGTGGTATCTTCCCCTTAAGGTGTCGCACTGAGAAGAACAACGAAAAATATCCGGCATTGTTAATAAAGGGCTTTCAGTTAACTGTGCATATTATACTGAGTTTTGCACCAGTTGTTGTATGATTTCAGAATAAATCATACTGAAAATTCAAAGTTGCAGTGATGGATTTACCTTTACATATGTTGCAGTAGTTATTAATTGTTCAGTCGTCCTCTTCAGACCATGTACTGATGTCCATCTTGTGTCACAAAACTCTTTATCAGTCCTCTTGCTCATATCACGTTCATCTTTTCTAAAAATTCACCAATTAATACGTCTACTAAACTTTATCCATGTAGCTAGAGCCTCTCTGTTAACCTGGTCATCTGAGGCTTGTAATGGGAAAATTTCATCATAGAAAAAGTTTTATTTAAAGACTAAACTAGTCTTCCTGAAATGGATATGTGGCAGTCATTGGTCTGACTGAAGCAAGTTGATTCTTATGATGTAATGTCCTTTTAAATGTACACTTCTATTTTTCATCTACCAGAAGTCCTTATGTGTCCTAAGTTATCTGCCTTCTCATATTGATGAACTGTTATTGTCCATGCCAACGCAACACCCCCCACCTCCACCCAATTAGGTTGTTTTTATATTGAAAATTACGAGCCTTAAATTCTTCACAACTTGTGCTCATATTTCTTCAGTGCTTTAGAAAATGGTATGTTTCTGTGCAATTGATGTGCTTTCTGACAGTGCTCAATCTTGAACCCCTCTTTTTTTTTTTTTTTTTTATGCATATAGTTCAGTTGAGAATTTCTGTGAATATGTGCAAATCGTTGTCTCGCGTATTCACTTTAACCTTTGATTGGCAAAGTTTATAAATCGTTCATAGATGATCAAACTTCATTTACAACCAAACATTCCAATGGACTCATAAGTACTATCCATTTATCCACTACTCATTTTATCTATATTATAAATTAAGCCATTTATAAATTCTTCCCAATGGAGGCTTAATAATTACATGACAGAAGACGACCCAAAAGTTTCGGATCCCACATTTTTATAATAAAGCAGTTTCAACTCATTCTGATGCATCATTAGCTTCTCCATTTACCCTTGTAGGCCGATGTAATATCACGAGGCTACTATGGTTGGAATTCTCGACGAGCCGTCCAAGTCCTTGATCAAATTTTTCCAAAGGTACTTCATGGCGTGCTACCAGTAACTTCTGCTTTTCAGTTCTAATGATATGAACAGAAAAAGTCATTTCCATTAAGTTCGCATCAATATTATTTGTTGCATTATCTATGATATAAAAAAACTTATTTTAATGACATGGAAACACAGTGCAATGTCATACACGCTACACTAATTTATGCATTATCTTTGACTAATGTTCTTAGTTGATGTTTATGGATATTCAATAGAGTAACAGATGATGAAGATTTCCCTGAGTACAAAACATGTATTATGTAATTGATTTAGTAAAAATCCTTTTTAGAGTCGTGAGTTTTTATAATTGTCAAAATATTATTAATCCTTCTTTGACATCCTTCTAGATGTACTAAAAACACAATAATATCAGATATCTTTATGACCATTGGCTATGCTTTGATACTAAACACAACGTTTTTCTTTCTCAGGATGCTGCTATTCAACCTTCATTGGCGATCGTATACTTTGGCGGTAATGATTCTATGGGACCTCACTCATCTGGACTAGGTCCTCACGTACCGCTTCTAGAGTATATTGAAAACATGAGAAAAATAGCAATCCATCTCAAGGTAACTTATCCACAACGAAAAATGACCCGAAAGTGTTTCTCTGTGAAGTAGTATTAGATGAACTTTGAGTTGTGACTCATAGGTCCAGCTATCCAGGTTACAAGGTGTTGTGGCAACATCTAGTTTTGATTAAATTATATTTCACACCCAATAAAACAACTCAATGCTAAGTTGCTAACCAAAAAAGATACGTTTTTGCATAAAACTTGTTCAGTTTATGACATTTTCATCAAGTCAAAAGTTTTTTGGAAAATAATGAGATGTTTTAGGTGATTGTGATTGCATGTTGAATCACCTCATCAAAGCTTACTTCATCTAAAAGCTTAAGTTCTAAGAGATGGGACATATTTATTTGTTGAGATCTAGTCTTCAACATTCTGTTTGTGTTTTAGGTGCGAAATATTCGAGGAGAATATGACAAACTCAGTAGTGTTAATGATATATTTCTTGTTTCAATAAATATGGTAATGAAAACAGATTCATTAAATCGTCCATTACTTTCTTCTCTGATATCCTCGGAAAGAAAATGCTGATGCTAACTAGACTGGTCTGTATTTTCTTTTTCCAGTTGGAAGCCATATAAATTTTAACACTGCATCTGAATTTCAGAGCCTTTCGGACACAACTCGCATAATCTTTCTCAGTTGTCCACCTGTCAACGAGGCTAAACTTCATGAAACCAGAAGGTACTATTATGACTACGACATAGCAAGCCTTCCTATATCTGGTATCAAGAATTTTAGTGGTGTTTATTTCCTTTATTCACAACTAACTAAATCGGATCACAATATCTTTTGTTTCCAAAACAGTCCATACCTCAGCGAGCTAGTTCGAACAAATGAATTATGCCGGAATTATTCAGAAGCTTGTATAGAGTTGTGCGAGGAGATGCATATAAAGGTTGTTGATCTTTGGACTGCAATTCAGAAACGAGAAGATTGGTTGACTGCTTGCTTTACGTAAGTACAATAACTTGTGTCTTTTGCATTTATCAAATAGTAAATTTATGCTAATGAATATTTATCTGGTCAAAAAAGATGTTAACATCAGTGGTGTTGAAATAGGAAACCGAAGATCGCTACCTTCTCTATCACTAATACAAGAAACATATATCTAATCTTTACTCCGAATTAACTTGGGGTTCGCCTACCCAAATCCCTCTCGTCGCTCCGTTCAATCCACAATAAAGAAATAAAATGTTTTGCAACTACCTCAATCCATGCAGCTTCTTGTAAATTAATCTCCGGACTTCGCGTTACTAAGTTACATTTTTGCCAAAGATGTTTGAGCTTGTTTAAAAGTTACTTTTATGGGAGATCTTTAGTTCAAAGATTTACTACTTTACTTCTCGAAAAAAGTAGGCACTGTCTGCCTCTTTGTTGCCTCTTAATCATCGTTTTGTTTCTCTCCTACAGAGATGGAGTTCACTTGTCAGCTGAGGGCAGTAAGATAGTTGTGGAAGAAATACTCAAGGTGCTGAAGGAAGCTGAATGGGAGCCATCTCTCCACTGGAAATCCATTCCCACTGAATTTGCAGAGGATTCACCCTATGATCTAGTTGCTTCTGATGGAAAAACCACCTTAAATCCATCTGAATGGACTTTTCACAGAGAAATTCAATGGGACTAGGTTGTCTTAGTCATTCAATTGTTGTTTCATGTGATTAAAATGCTGTAGTTCGGATATTGGTAATGATATAATATTATATGGAATTGCATTGGTTCTATGAATGGAATTTAGTTCATTTTATCTCTGTATAATTCGCCTTTTATTGATTGCTGTCTGTTGACTTGTTGTTAAGAGAGAGAATGAGTTATTAAATATTTGGTGAGTTTGTCAACAAATATGATGGATGCAAACCTCAAATATTTATCTCTCTCTCTTTTTAAATTATTGAATTTAAGATAATTGTATTAACAACACATTTTTTGTTAACTACTTCGCATTTTAACTGTAACGAAACTCTCCAATCTCTCATTTTTGCACTTATATACCGAATTTTTTTATTTTTTTGCATTTTTTTCATCCTTTCTATCTATTAATTAACATACTTTATCTTTGATGGCCTTTTTTTTGTCCAAATATTTTGTTAGCGCGCATTGAAATAAAGAGAGAATATTATGTCCAACTTATTTATTTATGTTTTTGCTTATTTAGAAATATGAAAGACAAATGTCTTTTTACCTCCAAACAGAATTTTTTGGGCGAAAAATATCATCAAGACAAGATGCCTATGTAATAGAGTAATATAGTAACTTTCACCCAGTACTTCAATTTGCGTCTTTTCTTTTAACCTATCAAATGGGAACACATTCAGATTGAGAAAATTTAAGATTTCACATTTCAAGCTAATTGACAAAATCCATTTACAACCGAGGCTCCAATACTCTCGGAAAGAGTGGAAGAAAGGAGGAGATTCTATAACGCGAAAAAGATGCAATTAAATGGAAAAAAAAACAAGCAAGAAACCATAGGAAGCTCAAATATTGACAAATGCTCTTATATTTTGATGCCCTAGACACCAAAACCAAGTGATTTGTAACAACAATTTCAAATGTAAGTATTTTTTCATTTACTGACTTTGGATAAGAAACATTGTGTATGAATCCGATACAAAGCCAAAACCTCCTCTTTCATCTCATGCCCGAAAGATCATTCCTCAATTCCTTAAAGAGGATGCTTAAAAACCTATACAAAATCTTTGAATGTATAAACTCTCTATTTAACCATTGATATACAACATGCACAATGTGATCATCAACGTACCGAACCTAGTCAGAATTGGTGACGTATTGAGCTCGAATTTTGAAAGACTCATTCTCTATGAAAATATCAAAAGGGGGGGTTAACAGCTTATGATTTAGAAAGCCATGAGTGCTCGAGGGCCTGCCTTGCAGTCGGGCGCCTTTTTGGATTAGTCTCTAGTAAGTGTAGCACGAAATCAATGAACCCAGAATCAGAAACCTGCAGTTGATGCTCCAGGGATGTCTCCTCAGGGATTATATACTCTAGCTGATCTGTCTCCTGTTGCAGAATTGCATATAAAAATGAAAACGGTCAAATAGAAAATTTGTATTTACAAGAAAACTACTACTAGAATGCACATATATTTCATTTACAAGGTGAAGGCCAACTATAACTTGGTGATAAATTTTGATAATATTGTAACAAAAGTAGATTCATTCATTGCAGATTAGGGAATTCATTGACCTTCAACTAGCTGGAAAAGGGGGTTGGCACATGTACAAGGAACCGAAGTTATAAAATGCTGAAAACTATATCATTAACAGCAAACACAACTATAAAAAACATAGAACTTCCAAACACAAAACAGAAAGAACCTCGGAAAAATTGGTATAGTCAAATACTATAGGAAACACAACTTTCTAACAGTCAAATTGAAAAAGAACAAACCTCATTAATATGATAAAGATCGTATTCTTCTGTAAAATACTTGTGTGTCTCCTGCCCTCTTTGCAACATATCCATGTCAATGGGACCAAGTGTTCCTACTATGCGAGCAAGCAGCATTGGAATTGCTTCATTTGGAAAAAGAACCTGGTGGATAACAGATGATTTGAGGATACATGTAGATACTCACAAATGCATAGGCTATTTGATTAATATTTGGGGTCCTCGTGTGCTTGTCTATGTTCATTGTTCCACAGAGAGAAAAAATAAGAAACTAAAACAATCCTCAGGGAAAACTTTTCAAAAGTCATCCACATAGCTTCTGCAAAGCAGAAAACTGATTGGCCCGAAATATTCTCCTACTCCTTATACCGTTCTTTATATTTGGATATAATATAATAGTTGATACAAGTTACAGTCTTGACTCTTCCACACACACCCGTGGTATTTACAATTAACTTTTACCAGCTATATTATTCATAAAAGTGCTTGTTTAATCAAAATCTGCAGGTGTTGAGTAAGCATAAAAAGGTAAAACTTACTTTGAAGTAACTCATTGTTTCAAATAATTTTTGAATTCTCCTTTTCTAGCTGTTAAGTAAGATAAGTTACTAAAAGTTACTGCTATTTTGATAGTTAGTTAGTGTCAGTTTAGACACCCATTAATTTATATTATGATTTGTTACGGGATCATTTTCAACCACACATTCACACAATAAAATATTCTACACGTATACCAAAAACTTTTCCTACTTTTTAACCACACATTCTCATAAAAATACTATTCAAAACTCCTTTTTTCCACAATTAATGAGAATCAAACAGGCTCTTCAATAACAAATTATTTATTTTAAAACTTATTTACTACTTTTAACTTTTAAGTACATTTTTAAGTTTATGCAAACATGCTATAAAAGAAGACTGTATCGTACAGTTAGTCACTAACTACTGTGCAAGGAACATGCATGTAGGCTAGCATTAGCAAGTAGATTAAATCCTAGAATATACCTCCCCTGAGCATAGCTCCGCTAAAATGCAGCCAAGCGACCAGAGATCAATTTTCTGGTCATATGAGAGGCCTAAAATAACTTCAGGAGCCCTGTAGGAACGAGATTGTACATAAAGGGAGAGGTTATCCTTCTGAAAGCAACTGCTTCCAAGGTCAATAACCTTTATCTCACATCTTTGATAACTTTTGATAAGAATATTTTCCGGTTTCAGGTCACAGTGTATGATTCCCAAATCATGCAGATAAGCTAGGGCCTCCAAACACTGCCGAGTTATGACCTGTAAAGAAACAGACAACCTTAACATTTCACTTGGTACCTCCTAATTCATATCTAACTGTTCCTTTGCCAACAAAACTAGACTAATATAAAACACAAATGTTTATGGAAAGAAATCAGATCGTATAATGGTTTTTATAGAGAGACCTGCAGCCTTTGCAATGTAAAATATGGCTCTCCACCAGATTCTTGGTTATATTTCTGAAACTCATACAAGTTTGCTCGCAGAAGTTCAGTAACAATAAACAGATGTTCCTGTAAGAGAATTTAAAACAGAAAGAATAACAGGTTAATAATTAACTCGTTACATAATCGATTCACACTATAATATTTTACTAATTAACATGCTTCAGCAACTGTGTAATCATGAAGAAGTTTGGAGAAAAAATACTCCTTTCCTGTAAACAGATAACATTACATGAGTTTATCACTTCACTTTTACTTGGAGCATGCAAAAGACAATATGTCTACATGTACCACAAACGTGGTAACTCATCAAATTTTTAAGAAAACGAGACGTTAGTATTTGACTATCAAGCACGTGGAATAACTAAACTCTAAAACCTAAGAATGACAATAACTTTTAAAAACCAAGGGAGATGGATTGTCTGGAATTTTCTCAGTTTCTGTTGAAAAACTAGCAATTCGCTAGCTAGCCGCAGGGATGGGCGGCTTATTTTCCTTTGAATTCGACTATCATGCTCTAAAAATGGGTACTGAACAGCTGATACAAGTACTCTGTCCTCAAGGGAAAAAAAAAAGAATATGAATTATTACATTTTTTGATTCATATGTGGATAAAGAGAAGGTAGATGTGTATTCAGTAATTGCAGAAGCTACACCCAAAAAAAAAAATCTTCAAACTCCTTTAAGCATGAAAAACTCTAGTGTGTTAATCATAACTGAAATGAAAAAAGTAAATTCTCAATTTAAATTACATGAAGAATTCTCGACAGCAAGATATTCTTAACAATTAGATATGGGCATAGAAGTTACTAAAAACATTTTCTTAAAAAAAATAATTAATTAATTTTGTGCCCTGTGTTTCATTAACCTCCCCACCAACCCCACCCACCACCAAAAGAGCGAGAGGGAGCCCAGAGATAAGAAAGTAGTTCGAAAAGTTATCTGTAACCAACCAGAAATAACTCCATGAAAATTAGTAGACTAAAATTAAACGTATTTAAAGTGGTAGTATTTCTCCTTGTATTAATTGTTTTTTCTCGTGATATCAGAGAATAATGACCAAATCTAGAATACTATTATGATGGGAATGGAACGGATCTTTAGTTTATAGATCTATTAAAAATGCTTCCGAACTTTCTCTTATGCGTACCTGATGGTAGAAGTAGTCATAAAGACGTAAAATATGGTGTTCATCGGCCGGATCATGCTTGTTTACAAACTTTAGAAGTTTGATTTCATCTAAGCTTTGATCAAAAAAGTCCTTGTCATTTTTTATTATCTTCAAGCAAACATCCATCCCCGAGTGAAGATCACAAGCCTGAACGACTTTGCTGAAAGCAGCAGACCCAAGATACTCCGTAACGTAATATCTACCCGCTATGACACTATTCAGAACAATAGGTAGATCCTTGTTCTCTTCAAATCCTGTCCTGTAGATGGCAAAATAAATGAGGTAAAGCTTTTTTTTTTCACCAATCAGTTGAAAATAAATAAATAAAAATTTGAAAGCAAGAAACAAGCTCAATATCTCCATAAAAGAAGGAATGACGGGTAATGGATGAAATGGCAAACCTGTTTTTTCTGTGTATAATTCTTAGGTCGAATATTTCATACTCATCTTCCATGTTTTCATATATCAGAAGCTCATCAGATATAACAGCGCCATCTTCATCTACTGCAGCTTCAGATTCATGAGGTTCTCTAGCAATTACTTCATTGTTATTTATTTCATAGTTTTCATATTCATTTGAGTGGTTATCTTTCGTATTAACCGGTATATGGAAGTCCGGGGTATTATTGAAACCTCCAACCAAATCATATGTAGAATTTCTTTTGGTAAAGTTAGTGTTACTTGCCACTGTTTGCCCCCTGGAATGATGAACATTATTTGCATCCACAACTTTTAGATGCTTGCAATGTTCTTCATGTTTCCCATCACTTTGTTCAAGTCGATAGTCTTCATTCAAATCATAATAATCTTTATAAGCTTCACCTTCTACATTTTCCACTATCGTTAAAGGCAACCCCTTTTCCAAATAATTAGTGTATCCTTCAGATATAAAACTATAATCGAGATGATCCTCAACGGGCTTCTCTATCTGGACAGTCGTGATATACTTATCCTCGCTCGGATCACCATCAGAATCTAGGCCGACAAAGAGGGGTAGCTGCATAGCATAGTCTTCATCGTTTTCCTCGTACCAGAATAGGTCATTTTGCATATCAAAGTCGGGATAATCTCGTGCAGTGCCAAACTGAGACAACCTATCTGATGAAGCTTGAGAAGTCGGTCTAGTTGTACGAATGCCATAAGGATTTGTTAATTCTGACAAAAAGAAAACAGTGAATGATTCAGTTCCGGTACAAAGATAGTAAAAAACTTGGATAATATATCATCGAAGTGGATATACTTCAATTTCAAATTTTACATAATTGGCCAAACATTTGTCGTATCTGCATACAATTACAAACAAATAATAATTCATTCCATAATCTAACAGTGGTATAAAGCACAAAATTGTCAAATCCATTTTAAGAGAAAGGAAAAAGGGATAAAACAATTCAACAAAATTATGCAAATAACGGGGAAGTGAGAAAAAAAATACCAGAAGAACAGAATTCAGTAGTAGAAGAACCCAAACTCACAAACTCCTCATCAGAAGAACCCGTACTTCTACCATCATCAACTAAGGCCACCGATAACGGCCGCCGCCGATTGGCAGGAAGTTTAAGCGCCGGAGGCCGCGGCAACATAGGGAACAAAAACTTCTCAAAATCAGAAGCACCCAGTTGAGATTTCTCTATAATATCGTCCACGAGAGCAGATTCTGACTCTGACAACCCATTTTTTCTCAAGAACTCCAACACCGCCTCAATTTCAACGCCCGGAGCTTCCATAATGTAATACAGCAAAAAACAAAGAATTCAATAGAGAAGAAAAAGGAATAACACAAACTGACGTAATTGTGAATTCATGGGGTTTGGAGTGGTGTGTCCTCTGCAGGTTCAAAAGTATGAATTGATCGATTTTCAGCAGTTGGGTTTTGCATGTCAGTTTGTTTGTCTATACGCACATATACACACACAAAAAAAAATACAAAAAGAGAGAGAGAGAGACCGGGACTACATGAAAGTGAAAGAAGTGAGAGGAGGGTGATTTTCCACTTTCGTTTGGTATAATTTGCTTTTGCTTTCTGCTGTAAAACACAAACCAACGGGAAAGAGGAGTCGGACAGATCTTACCAACTTTGAACATTACTGAATCACGGTGGAATTGGTTTTCTGGTGGGCCCAATTGAAAGATTTCGATGAATTATAGGTTGTTTTGTCGTAAGATTATTTTATTGGGTATTTTAGTATTTTCTGTTTTTGGTGGGGACGGGAAATTAAGAAGTCGTTGCCACGTTCTGGGGTCCATTTGTCTGTATACGTATTTTCTCTGCTGTCATTAATCAAAAATTGATTTTTGGTGGGGCGGGGTGGGTTGGTATGGGGGGTTAAACTAGTCCACAACCAAGTGTACTTGATTCTCTTATACTTGAATACGATAATCAATCTATCTTATAAATGGTTTTTGAAGTAAAGTTCGGACGAATAGTGTTGCTTGGATTGGATTTTTTGATCTAACTGTGTAATAAAAGATTCAATTGCATTTATGTTGCTAGTAGTAATTCCTTTAGAAATTTGGTTGCATAATAGCTCCACCATTTATTAAACTTGATTCCGCATTAATCGGATAAAATAATCGATATATCTTGTAAAGTATTCTTGAATTACGGTCCGAACAATTAGTGTCTATTGTTGGTATCGGAGTCTCGAATCTAATTATGTGTAATAAATAGTTTGTTTACGTTTCTCTGGCTCACTGCAACTTTTGATAAAAATGGTTGTCATTGTCGAGAAGTAATAATTCTTGAACCATCGATCTCAACGGTTCCTAATCAATCAAAACAAGTAGAATCGGGATGTATGCAGTGGTTTTTGCTATTGACAATACTCAATAAATACAGGCGATTTACTTGTCGATTATGAGCATAATATTTAGAGTCTGTTTGGTAGAGATTAAAATCGGATTAAAATTGAAAAAAATGTCGTTATGTTGACTTTTATTAGACGCGTGGGACCCAATAACGATCATAGTTTTAATTTTAATTAGATTTTAATTGTTACCAAACAGGCCCTTAGCTGATATATGCATGTTTGAACATCCTATCCAATCATGCATGTATTAAAATTGTGGGTTTACTCTTGAAATTGCATGTTAGTTATATCTATTCCATTGCCCCCATCCCATTAATAGAATAGTCCATCATTTGCCTTGTCCTATTCCCATTTTGGGGGTATCGTGTCCAATTCAATATTGTATAATTCAATCTAAGAATTATTAAAAAGACAAGTTAGTTAATAATTAATTCGTGTGCGGGTTCAATTATGTTAAGAGGGTTGGTCCTAATCAACAATCATCGCGCTTAATTATTAAAAAGAACACATTTTGTTCTTTATAATTAATTAGAGACATACTGCAGTTGACGTTGAAAATAGCATTGACGAAATTCGAGCCAATATGTAAGTGAAGCTCAAAACGACAAAACCCGTTTTAAGAAGTAGAGGAGGAAAAAGAGTGAGACGTGAAATTAGAAATATATTGTAATTTGAGCCACATTATTTTGGAAGAATGTATTCTGGAACAGTAGATTGATGGAAAATGTGTGTTTGAAAAAGAAGGAAAATTATTGGTGTGATGAAAAATGTTATTTTATTAAAAAATATGTTGTTGAAAATGAGTAAAAAATGTGAATGAAAATTTTAATATGTACCAAACAGGGCCTAGTCTTCTTTATTATATTAAAATTGTAGTTATCATGTTGAAAATGAATCGTTCTAAATTATATAAGTTTTTTATTTTTTTATTTTATATTGTTATTACTTTTAATAATACATAATTAGATTTAATCTTAACTCCAAATAGGAACAAGATTTCTTCCACACACAAAAAGTGATAGTAGTCCATTTATTTGCTTAAAATTATTTTTGCATAAATGAAAATTCAAGTTGTTGGTCACAGCATGCAAATTCCAATTATGATGCCTAATTATTAGAAATTGCAGCTTTTTTATTCTTTATAATTAATTAAAGAATACATATATATTACTTATTCCAAAAATAAGCAACAACGAGATTTAAATTATATTGGTTCACGTGTGCGCTTCACAAAAATCACGTTATGTAAGGATAATTAAAACATAATTTTTTTTATTTTATTTTGACCTTTTCAACTCAAATATTCATTTGCTTATTAACAATGTTTTTTTATCATTATTGTTGGTGATGGATATTTTAAAGTAATTTATTACTCCTTATAAATGATTAGACTACACAAAATTTACTTTAAAATCTTGAGTATGGGGATGATGTCAAGAACAAACTAAGTTTTATTCAAGTAAATGTGATTTTCATATATTGTTATTTATTGTCGTTTTGTTGGTTTAGGTATATCTATTTAAAAAAAATATGATATCATGTAACTCGCGTGTTTGTACTCTTTTAATATGTTCTACCAATCTTAAAAGTGCATGAATTTTTTTGAAATAATTAAAAATGAACATAATAATACAAGGTAGAAACACTTAAAGCATATTTGGTAGAGATTAAAATTGAAAAATTAACCGTTATTATTGACTTTTATTAGACGAGTGAGACCCAATAACGATCATATTTTCAATTTTAATTGAATTTTAATTCTCACCGAACGGGGCCATAAAATAGGAAACAAATAAGTTCCAAAATTATAGAAATGACACGGTAAGTTGCTATAGTGTTTGCGTATAACTAAGAGCGTGTTTGGTAGAGATTAAAATCGGATTAAAATTGAAAAATTAACCGTTATTATTGACTTTTATTAGACGGGTGAGACCCAATAACGACTATATTTTCAATTTTAATTAGATTTTAATGGTTACCAAACATGTTCTTAATATGTATGCTTGACGAGTGCTAGTGTCAAGTGATTTGAAATCCATCGGATTCTTGGGCGAATCTTGATATTGTATTCATCTAGAATAAAAATAATACTCCCTCCGTCCCAAAAAGATAGTCCTATGGTTATTTTCACACAGATTAAGAAATGGTAGTTAGTATAGTTAGAGTATTAAATTTTACTATGTTTTTCCATCTATACCCTTTATTCCTTATATGTTTTTCCATCTATACCCTTTATCCCTTATCTAGGTAGTTGGTGTTTATTATACCAAGATGTATTAAATAAGGGTATATGTGGAAATGAAAAATTTAATACATGTTTAAAATGGAAATAGGACTATCTTTTTGGGAAGGACAAAAATAGTATACATGACTATCTTTTTGGGACGGAGGGAGTATAATTTAATTTCATTACAATCTTCGTAAAAGATCATTATTTAAATGTGTTCGTATTGTTAGAAAAGTTAAGATGTCACATACGTCAAGTTTTACCACAATTACGTGAAATGTATTTGCATAACATTATTTTTCGATTAATAACCTAGTTGTAGTAATTAGTGAACCCACCTCTAGTTAACGAGCATTTATGGAATACA
>CAIGRQ010159420.1:2870-21630 GCA_903798375.1 Fraxinus sp. D2006-0159 | reverse complement strand
GTAAGTATAGTCATACGATGTACGTCAAATCATTTTTCATAATTTAAAATACGGAATTTGATTTATGAATGTGATATGGGTCCTATATGTTTTAAGTTCAAAGGACTGGACTTTAGTAGCGCTACGCATGAGAATTCTAGCTACGAAGTTCGGATCTTAATTCCCATGTCTCCCTATGTAATGATTATGTACAAGGATTATGTTTAATTCCAGTGTCTCCTTATGTACGTTAAGAATTTCTAAATTTTAAATATGAATTACGATTTATGTGTATACTTATTGGGATTTTATCTCATTATTTACGATTTCCCCCCTTTTAAGTAATTGAGGTTCGAGACATTAGAGTTTGGAACTAGCCACTTGTGGTATAATAAAGAGATAATTTATGAATTTTTAAAAAAATTAAATTCTATGATTAAGAAAGTGTTTTATTTTTAACTTTGGGGATGATTATCTTTTATGAAAGTTCTATTTTTACGATATAAATTTAACGACTCAAAGGATAAATTTGGGTCGTTACATGATGACGTGTTCGTCACTTTTTCTTGGATGATTGCTATTTGAACTATGCTTGAACTATTTTTAAAAATTTTTATATGTATTATTTGAGACTAGCAATATCTTGGTTGGGGAGTTGATTAGTGTCTAACATGCTTCATAAATATATCATTTACAAGGCATTTTACATTCATTTTGTGTTAGTTCGCTCTTTTTAGTATATAATTTCAATTCTCTTGCCATAAATCTAATTTGCATAAATTAAATACATGGTCAAAAGAATGCAATTAATCAAAATTTGTATTTATATACATATTAATTTATTTGGTATATTTGAAATGTAAGTGGAGAAAAATGTGTTGAATAGTAGCTGGATAAAGAACAAAGGAATGTGGCCAATCTCACCAATGGGAAGAAGACTTGTTGTCATCCCAGAAAGTAATCAAGGGACTGAAAGAGCATTCAAGATCGAAAGAAGTTTAGGATCGCTTACCAAGATGTGAGAGGCTATCTTACCTTGATCTTTCCCCACTTGAAAGTAGATGGATTGGCCGGAACTCATATTCTTCATTGTGTTGGTTTGGTAAGGATGCTCCATCAAACCCCAATAAAAACGTGGGGATTTTCATGGACCCTCTACCTCAGCAGATTCAGGTTGAGTTGGAAAGATAAGAGACAAAACTATAAATTTTATGCTTGCCAAAAATTCAACGTCGCATCATTGGGAAGTTGAAATTACCTTTCAAAGCCAAGTTGTTACTTTCCGTGTACAACTTTTCTTCAGTGAGCAACACTCGATCTTCTAGTAATATCTAGAGATAGAGGCATTCAATGGACCTAATATTTGTACCAATGGGATGTTAATTTAAGTAGAAACAATTCATTTTTTGATTAGAGGTTCGAATTCGCTATACATCATATTTGAAAAGTGGTATCAATTTACAAAAGCTATTTGTCTTCAAGTTGGAAAGAATGTAAGTTGTCAATAGTCAACTTGCAAGTTAGATGTTTTCTTTCCAGCTTAAAAGTGGACCTTGGCTAAGCATTTTAGGGCATTCATTTTTCTTCATCATATTTAGTTTCCTTAATTTTCTTATTGTTATATTTTCATTATATATTTCTAAACCTTTGACTAGAGCTAGGGGTTGAGGAAGGTAAACGTGATCCATGTGCCTTCATTTGGATCCATTTACATTTTGGAGAGGGGATCGTCATGCATGGTTCCTACTATTTTCGTGGGGACGGAGGCGGGACAACATTTATTGCTCAACTGTCAGTTGCGGCCGAAGTCAACTTTGATGATGCGGTTTTGCCGATTGTCATTGCAAAAGTCCTCGAGGAAATAAGGACGTGATACCCGTGGAGTTGCCGAGAAAACTACTGCCTAGGAGGGAAGTGGATCATCGCATCGAGTTGGAGCTTAGTGCCAAACGTCCGGCCATGGCACCTTATTGCGTGGCACCCCCGAAGTTGGAAGAACTTCGAAAACAACTAACGGAGCTTGTTGAAACAAGAAGTATTAGACCATCCAAAGCACCCTACGGTGCCTTGGTTTTTTCCAAATGAAGTTTGATGGAACGTTGTGGATGTGCGTGAATTACCGGGCACTAAACAAGGTAAATGTGAAAAACAAGTGCCCCATTCCATTGATTACGGATTTACTTGACCGGTTTGAAAGAGAAAAATTCTACACGAAGATTGATTTACAAAATGGCTACTACCAAGTTCTAATAGCGGAAGGAGATGAGCCTAAAACTACATGCATTATTCGGTATGGTTCCTATGAATAGCTTTTTATACCGTTCTGTCTGACGAATGCTCCCGCCACATTTTGTACCTTGATGAACAAGACATTTTATCCTTAGATAAGTTTGTGGTGGTCTACCTCGACGACATTGTCATCTATAGCAACACGTTGGAGAAACATGAACACCTGAAAATTATTTTCGAAGTGTTGTGGGTAAATGAGTTGTTCATCAAAAAGGAAATATATTCGTTTGTAAAAGAGGAGGTGAACTTCTTGGGGGCATATCATCGGGCATGGTCATTTGTACATGAAGCAATCAATGAGTTGGAACCACCCACTAAAGTGATAGAGTTGCAGTCTTTTCTTGGGTGGTAATAGTGGTGGACGCGCTTAGTTGCAAGGTGAAACTTACAACAATCAGTCAGGCCATGGGTACCTTGTTGGAGTTGATCAAACATGGGTTGGAACATGACCCGAAAGCAAGGAATTTGATACAAGTTGCCTAAGTGGAATAATTTGAGGCGTGACGTCATTTACAAATGTGATGACACCAAGTAGGTTGGACATCTAGGGATAGCCGAACATTAGCTTTGATTGAACATGCATATTATTGGCCACAAATGCTGGATCAAGTGGAGACGTATGTTTGAATGTGTCTTATGTGCCAACAAGACAAAAGGTTACCAGCGAGACTTCTTGATCATGTCCCTATTCAAAAACAACCATGGGATATTGTTATCGTGGATTTCATTAGCACTTTGCGGGTCGATAATTGTTATTGTTGATCGATTTTCAAAGTATGTACTTTCATTCCGGTCCCTAAGAATGGCATCGTAAAGGAAGTGGCGAGGTTGTTCTTGAAAAATGTTGTGAAGTATTGGGGTTGTCCAAAAATATTATAAGTGATCGGGATCCCTGTCTCTCGAGAAAGTTGTGGATGGAGTTGTTTAAACTCCTTGGATCAAATTTGTACTTTTCTAGCAATTTTCATACATAGACGAATGGGCAAACGGAATGAGTGAATGCATTATTGGAGGGTTATCTTTGACACTTTATTAGTGCCAACCAGCAGGATTGGGCGAAGTTGATGGACAAAGCTTAGTTCTCCCATAATTTGCAGAAAAGTGAATCCACAAGACATAGTTCATTTGAGCTTGCAATGAGGCAACAACCCACAATGCCCCACACCTTGCCTACAGCCGATGATTCCGGCCGAAATCCCGTTTCGGAGCAACAAAGATAGCTTAAGTCATGGGGAGATCGTTCGGACTTAGATAGATCTTGCTTGGAGAAAGCCTAGAAGCATATGAAAAACGACATGAAACAGAGACCATTGGAGATCAATATTGGAGATTAAGTACTTGTGAAAGAGTAGCCACAGCAATTCAAAGCCTACCACAAAGTTCGTAAGGACTTGGTTCGAAAGTACGAGGGTCCGTTTCCCGTCATATCTAAGGTTGGAAGAGTATGGTACTGGCTAGATCTCCCAAGCACTTTGAAGATCCACCTTGTTTTCCATGTGAGCATATTGAAGCCATATAGGCCGGATATAGAAGATCTAGGGAGAAACAAGTTACAATAGGTGCTTCCCATCGTTACAAAATCTTTTGAGAAAGATGTTGAATCCATTTTGGCAGATCGAGTGGTGAGATGGAGGGGTGTTCCACACTGCACCCAATACTTAATCAAATGGAAAGTGTTGCCTAAGTTCGAAGCTACTTTCATCTCCTTAGGTCGTGATCGATCTATCTCGACAACGACCGCAACGTAGTGCAACCAGGGTGAAACTGCTTGTGTTAGGGGATGCAAGGAGGATAAACATAGGCAAATTAGACCTAAGGACTGCAGGCAAGAACACGGGTAGATTGTTGACAGGTTGTAGGTAGGAAATGCATATAGACTGCAAGCAGAACGTAGGCTAAGGGATGTAGGCAGCTATGCATGCCGGAAATTAGGTTTCTCAAAATACAAAAGCCACCATTTTGAGGAGAAATACTGCAGACTGTGGTTGATTGTTTTGAGGACACAAGTGGGCAAGTTGGGCAACTTATGCCACTTGCATGGAAATGCTAAGGAGGAAGCAAAGTTTAATTTGGCTACTATGAAAGGGACTTGTCCACTTGGGTTGGAGACGTAAAGAATTGCCACTTGCAAGGAAGCAAAGACCAAATTGACTACCACTTGCTTAAAGGAGATTAATGCAACTTGCATACAATTTGCAACCAATGAAGACCCTCGGATCAAATTAATCTAGGCCTTTAATTCCAAAGCAACTTGTAATGTTTTGCCTATAAATAGGGATGTAGTCTCATTTGTAAATCGTATGGATTGAAGTGAGTTTAATGCTTGAAAGAGATTGAAAAGTTTTCCTTTCATTTATACAAAGAGAGAGTTCTCTCAAACTTACTTGTTTTCCTTATATTTTCTACTTCAAATTCTCTACTCAAAGTTGCCATAATTTAGCCTCATTAGTTAAGTTATTGTTAGTGTTGAAAGGCTGACTTGACGTTTTCTCGTCAGGGACGAAAATTGTGAAACATTAAGGCCTCACGGTTCTAGTACAATTGGGTATAACAAAACTAGGTGCATGACATGACTTACGTCCTCGCAGGTCAAGGTCGATTCTTTTTTACAGCAGCTGCAATACTGCGAAGGCAGGAATCTTTAGGCAAAACGGAATTGCTTGCGATAGGGAACGTAGGCAGTTATGTAGGCTAGAACGTAGGCAGCTATGTAGGCAACTTGTCCCACTTGTGTAGCTTGGGCAATTTGTGCCACTTGCATGCAAATGCCAAGGAGGAAGTAAAGTTCAATTTGACTACTATGAAAGGGTCTTGTCTACTTGCATTGGAGTTGTAGAGAATTGCCACTCGCTAGGAAGGTAAAGACCGAATTGACTACCACTTGCTCAAAGGGGGCTAATGCAAATTGTATACAACTTGCAACCATATGAACCCTTGGATCAAATTAATTTTGGCCATTGATTCTAAGGTAACTTGTAAGGTTTTGCCTATAAATAGAGATGTAGTCTCATTTGTAAATCATATGGAATGAAGCGAGTTTAATACTTGAGAGAGATTGTAAAGTTTTCCTTTCATTTGTACAAAGAGAGAGTTCTCCCAAACTTACTTGTTTGGCTTATATTTTCTACTAGAAATTCTCTACTCAAATTTGTTATAATATAGCCTTATTGGTTAAGTTATTGTGAGTGTTAAAAGGCTGACTTAACATTTTCTCATGAGGGACGGTAATTGTGAAACTTTAATGCCGTACAGTTCTAGTACATTCGGGTGTAAAAAAACTAGGATATTAGAGTAGGTTTGCTCTGAACATTGCGTTGTTGGTTATCCAAAACTAATGGCGTATGTTTCTACGAAGGGTTTTGGATCGCTAACATGAGGCAAAAGTGGTTAGCAAGCAAGCGAAAGTAAGGATGAAAAGTTTTGAGGATGATGGAAAAGGGGCATGCGTTATGCAGTTTTACCTACTGCATGATGGTTTGCTTCGCAGAGTATGGTAAAAGCATTGTTATGGAAATTGAAAAGTGGTACATTTGTGTGAAATGCTTTGACGTGCATGATTATGCAGCCGCCATAGGAGTCGTCCACTGAAGGAACTAATACAGAGGTGTCGAAGCCTAAAGGTAGTATGTACGGGTTACTGTGGGAAGAAGTGTAGGGCGCATTGTGGACACCCACACATCAACATGATGGTGCCGCAGTTGTGGAGGAATTTTCAAACCCACTAGCATGGAGGAGTATGCAATGCACAGAGCAAAGCACATGTCTGCTACGAGGGCTTTAGCGGCTTGTGTGGGGGAGTGAGTAACGGACCTAGAACTCCCATACTCGTGTGGCATGACAAGATTGCTCATCATAGGATTATTGCTTATTCTTGGAAATGCACTAACAATGTCTCGAATGCAGAAATGATGGCAAGCTTCTCACCTCCTTATATTGTGCTTATATTGCATATGTTAGCTTGTTGGCCGCATGTGTGGGGAAAGGTTGCCCCGGGGACTGTGGCAACTCAGGGGCTGAACGGGCAATACGTTACAACACGCTCATATGGAGAATCACACGTACTTTCTACATGTATTTATGAAGTTTCTTGATGAAAATGCTCACAAAAGCTTACATAACTGAAATATTAGTCTGAATAGCTTATTAGTTGGAGCACTTCTTCTGACATATTAAGTGCATGTTTGGCGAAACTTATAATTGCTTATACGTTGGTCGAACTCCACTTTTATTCAACACACTGGAGCCATAACATTTAGGTGCTTTTTAACCACACATTATTTGAGACATTCTACTTATAAGCATGTAAAAGCTTATCCGACCATATATTAAGAGTTGCATGCATATGCACAACGGGTGAACGGGGAGAACAGAATTGAGCTTCAAGGCTGCAAGACAAAAAATTACATGGTTCATGCAGGTGTTTTTCAACTGGGGCTACGTGTATGAATGTCATCACTGTTAATTCATTAGTTTTGAGTTTTCAAACAATAGCTACAGCCAAACTGCAGGCAACATATATAACTAAGATTTGAGTTTAAACAGAAAAAAGTTTCAATAATTATACTAGTTTGGTTTACAAGACTTCAAGTTACTACTTTTGTTATATAAATAACTGTTCCCCCTCTGAGAAACATTGGGTCACTTCCCCTTTTTCCTCCTTTTTCCCATCTCCTTTTTCTCCATAGATAAAATCCCAGGATCTGGATGAAAATGTAGAATGTCTCATTTAAGTGAACTGTCTATCTCGATTGGAAGCATTACATTACATTGTACACATTTTTCTGTTTCTTCCAGTGAACATATCTTGCCTTGAAAACTCAAGCTTCTTATCTTCGTGTCATTTGTCCTAAAGACTGTTATCTCTCCTTTTTCTTTTCCTTGTCCATTATCACTCCATGTGACTGCCTAACTCTTCAGCATCTTAAATTTTTGAAAATGCTGAACATTTTCTTTGTAAGCATGCTTTAAGTGATACATTTTGTTTTGGAAAATGTTCCTTTATTTGGTAGCTTATCTGCATTTCTTTGAACGGAAAAGGAGATATAAATGTGGACTACGTGATGATCCCATTAACAATCACTCGAACAAGTTAGTGATGGAAAAATTATATCTAGAACCATATTGTAGATGGATTATCAGGAAACTTGAAAATGGTACAGGGTGAAATATTGAATTACATTCTCTGTGCTTGTGCAAGTATAGTTTCTGATCTTCCATAATGGACATTCATCAATAGATTTCTTATGAAGCTCTACTTGGGTCTTTTATATTCTTGGGACAGACAATGAGCTTTCTCTCTCTTTTTAGATCACCATAATATTGAAGATTGTACCTACAAAAGTGATCATATCTATTGTTTTCTGCAAAAAGCTTCAAGTCGATTTGACTGATGAAATGGTTGGTTTGGCATGACAACTCAAAAGAGAGCACCCTGATGATAAGTCAATCGACACAAACACTGAGGAAGTGAGTTCAAAACTCTCTTGCTGAAATTTTAGGCACTAGGTTGCTTTGAAATATTTATATAGAGATCGTAATTCTTTTTTGAGTACTTGGTAAGTAATCCCTTTTATACAAGGCAGGTTACCAAGCTGATTTTTTTTTTTTTAAACCTATCACTCATCGATTAGTGCTTTTACAATTGTTCTCCATGTGTTGGTTGTCTTATGCGAGTAGATACTTGACTCAGCAGAGAAAGCACTCGAGCAGAGCTTGGCGAGCACTGGACATTCCAACACTCGAGCAATGGAGGTATACTTGCAGAGTTTCAAGACATTGTCTGCCACATGAATTGCGGCTTTTGTAATGATTTGTATCTTTATCATGGTTGTACTACTCATCCGTGTTACTTGATATCAGAAAAGCACTGAACTTGTAAAGTTTTAGACTTTGTGATAGTTTGGAGTTGATCTTTGAAGTGATATCATGTACATACACAAAGGAAAAATGAAGCTTTCATTATTTCGAACCAGGAAGCTATTCTATATATATGTTTTTTCATTTTTTCTTTGTAAAATATGAGTTGTTTTTGGCTCTACTTCTCACTACAAAAGTTCATATTGAGTAAAGCACTTTATGATCTTAAAGATTCATGACCAGTCATTAAGACGTGTCTGCATAGACCAGTCACAAGGAATTATGGGTCTATAGACAAGCAAGACATAGCCCGACTCTAGAGATAGGTCGGTCCACAGTACATGATGTGCCAGGCTAGGCCAAGGATGTGGTTTCATGTGCCCTATTGTTTAACCCTTGATTGCTCGACACATTTTTGAGCCTTTAACGCACCCTAGAGCAAGTTTTCATTTGGAATGTTTCATGGAGACTGGTTTGACATCACTAACAATCAGTTCAAGTAAGCAATTTTTTAGGATTAACCAAGCAATTCAATTTCCAAGATCGTTATTCTTACAAATTCAACCTGAAAACATTCCCAGAAAGATCATTCTCTATAGAAACACTGAATAACTATCTAGCCTAAAGAAAGTTTCTCAAATATGAATCTATCTGTCAAACTCAGTTCCACTTTAGAGCCTTCATGTGAAACTCTAAACAAACTAATTCCATAGAAATCTTACATTTGTGTTATGCTATAAATTTTTTATGCTGTAGCTTCTTCATCTTCTTTCCTCGTTTTACAAGAATCACGTTACCTCGGTCCTGAGAGTTCCATTGCTTGGACAAGCAATGAAGAGTCGTCTGTTAGATCAGAATATCTCTCTGAAGAGGATAATTCATTGGCTCTCCATCTTGTACCATCTGATCTATGCGAAGCTTCCCACTTTTCTGCGAGTCCATCTCCTTCAAGCATACGAACCACTTCAAACATTTTCGGTCTGTAGTTAGGAAGGTACTGTGTGCACAACAAAGCAACCTGTACTGTTTCCTCAAGCTCGAGTCTATCATAGTTATTTCTCAAGTCCTTGTCCACGAGCACGTCTAGCTTCTTTTCTTGATGAATTTTCCTCACCTGCAGCCATAGCCATATGTACATTAAATTAGCATATCCCGAGTTTTTAAATGCATTGTTAGTACACAATATTAGACCTCACAGTTTAACTTCTATTTTTTTTATCGTACTGTCCAATAATGTTTGGTTTTCTATTGGTACGTACCCAATCGAGCATAACTCCTTTCTGATTTGCTGCTTTCCCGAATTCTAAAGCTTTTTGACCAGTGATCAATTCTAGTAGAAGAATTCCAAACCCGAAAACATCTGTTTTTTCCGAGGATTGACCAGTAGAGAGATACTCAGGTGCTATGTGTCCGATAGTGCCCCTAACAGCCGTTGTGATATGTGAATCGTGATGATCCAAAAGCTTTGCCAATCCAAAATCTCCTACGACAGCCTCACAGTAATCATCGAGCAATATGTTTGCTGCCTTTACATCCCTGTGAATGATCTTGGGGTCACATTGCTCGTGAAGGTATAACAAACCACGTGCGGCTCCTAAGGCAATCCTTTTCCTTGTGCCCCAATCTAAGGATGGTTTGGCTACAGAATAGGAACAATAGGTTCAAAAATACTATCAGTAAAATATGTAAATGATGAACATAGCATGGGAAGGAACAACATTGTCTAGTGCGCAGAATATGGTGTACAAGTAACATACGATTTTGGAACATTTTACCTTTGAGTCGTGAAGCAACACTTCCGTTGGACATGAAGGGATACACAAGTAGCCTTTCAGTAGATGTCATGCAAAACCCGTACAGCCGCAGGAGGTTTCTGTGTACGGCTAGGCTGATCATTTCAACTTCGGTCTGAAACTGAATTTCTCCGCCGATTGCATTCCCATCTTTAAGCCTTTTTACAGCTACAACTGTTCCATCTTGGAGACAACCTTTGTAGACAATTCCGAAACCGCCCTTTCCTAGTATGTTCTTGCTGCTGAAGTTGTTTGTGGCACTCTGAAGTTCTCTAAATTGGAACCTTCTCAAGTTTCCTAGACACACTTCTTCATGATGTTGTTCTGAAATTTAAAAGTGTGAGTTTATACATAAAATAGTCGACTCGCTTCTAGAGTCCGAGTATTGAGCAATTATATCATACATACCATTCCCATTACCATCGAAGAATATTTGTTGGTTGTGCTTATGTCTCCACCAGAGAAGGAAACTGAACCCAAGAATCAATAGGCAAATGCAGCCGAGACTGGATCCCAAGGCTAAGGCGATTTTACGACTATTGGACGTTCTTGATGGTTGAGGATCTTCAAGAAAAGCATGGACATTGCAGTGCAGGACATGGATTCAATACATTCACTTAAAATTCGATGTCATGTAGATAACGTAAATATCATGTTGATTAAATAGTATTAGACAGTGTACAAATTTATATTCTTATTCATTATATTATCAGTCGTGCAGTATTGCATGTTATGCACAAATTTATATAATCAACAAGAATAAGCAGATTTTAAGGTTTTTACTTTGTGAATTGTTCATAGAGAATGGCAGTGGCAATGGTGCAGATCCATTGCAGTCTTGCTCTTTCCCAGTTGCACAAATCATAGGATTCCCCAAAACACTGCAAAAACGGAGAAAATAAAACAAAAATTTGTTAAAAATACTAAAATTGAAGTTAAAATCTTGAGTTTCTACTTGCGAAAAATTGAAACTAACTTGAATGTTTTGGAGACGATTCTTGGTACTGGACCACTCAAATTATTGTAGGACAAATCTCTGAAAAATGCAATGAAAACTTTAAATACATTTAGAGGAATTCTAATAAAGAAATTAGTAATTATATGCATTAAACAAGCAAAAATGTCGAGAAATATTACACAAATGTGAGTTGAGTCAAGTTGCCTAAAGAAGGAATAATTCCAGTGAGACTGTTATTGTTCAATCTCCTGCAATCACAATACAGAAAATGGTAAAATAAATTGTTTTACATATAGCTTCGATAAGACTGTAGGTTTCAGGGGATTCTTTGAAACTAGATAAGCAGAGTAAATAATTTCCTTGTTATGTGAGTTTGTTACACTCGACTGGACATGATTGCGTTAGATTCTTATCTTTCTCAATCATGTTGAGTAGCCGAGTCTAAACATTGCTCATTAGTGTAAAAACTACATCAAATTACGTGCTTACAGGTACTGGAGGCTTTTAATTTGAGATAAAGAAGAGGGAATTGGGCCAGTGAGCAAGTTATCAGAAAGATCAATAGTCTGAAGTTTTGGGAGTCTCCCTAGCTCAACAGGTATTGGTCCTGTAATATTATTATCCTGTAACAATCTGCAACAAAAAAAAAAAATTAAATAAATAAATAATAATAATAAAATCAAATCAAATAAAAAAATAAGAAAAAAATTGTTATATCAGTGCACGTTTGGTGTACACTACTAGACAATATTGAACACGAAACCATGTCCAACACTATCTAGTCCAGCCAGCCACATATTAGATTCTTACATGCTCTGAAGATGGGTCAAATTCCCGATGCTAGGCGATATATTTCCTGATAAACTTTGGCTTGGAGCTGCTCTGAAACATTACAGAATCCAACTTTTTTTAAGACAAAAATAAGCAGAAAATCTCTAGTTGAAGATATGAAACTAGTTGATTATCTTATTCTTACAGGGTAATGACTAGATTATCTTTTGAACAAGTAACCATTGCCCAATTACTACATGGATCAACAGCATTTGCATCCCAATTGAGAACTCCATGAGGATCAATTAATGAACTCTTGATTTCCATCAAAGCTTGCACTGGAAAGTTACATAAATCAAGACCAAAATAATCAGAATCTTGAAAGTTTCTTATAATCTAAAAAATAATAATCTGTTTTTACCTTCAAAGTTGACACCCTTTGGAGAAAGCACAGCATTTGCAGAAGCCCAGAAGCAGAAGATAAAAACCCAACAAAAAACAGCTAATTTTCTTATCATTTTTATCAAGGGAAAATTTGAAAAACTGATCTTCAGATAGAAATTTGAGAGGCAGATGATGAACAATATTCGTATATGTAATAAGAAGTGTAATGATTCACAGATTCTGTTAGACCCCAAAAAAAGAACAGATGTTTTTGGTAGTAAAAGTGAAGGCTAATTGGCTGCCACTTGCCCAGCAAAATTTAAAAGAAAAGAATATGTATAAAGCAAACTTGGATTAACTGTGTAGTAGATTCGATTGAAGGGGATTAACCTTCGACTTGTTTTAACAAGAGGTGGCTCATTTAACAACATCAATCTTGAAATTTGATTGCTCATTTGAACTTTTAGAGAGACCGTTTTACTCATTTGAACTTGTTGAATTCTGACACAATGTCGAGGTTCCTTGTAAAAAGGTCAATATGATTAAGAGATGTTGGTTATAATTTCAATACTTAATCAATATGGATTTACATACTCTTGACAAGAATCTTATATGTTATGACATTTACTATTGGACAAATTTATAAAAGAAGAAAAAAGTTAAAATCTTGCAATATTATTAATTTACTACTATTTAATACTATGAAGTATGAACATGTAAAAAAGGTGATGGGGAAAAAGAAAATTCCTTCAATCATGGATTGTGTAATGGGATTCTTTAGAATTTATTTTGTTTTTATTCTGACTTTTACATGATAAAAAATGTGAAGTATTTGATGTGCTGACTGTTAAGCACTATAAATGGTAATAGAATCAAAGGATGCTGACAGAGAGCATTTTATGGGTTGGTTTTGGTGGGGTGGGGTGGGGTGTGTGTATAATGTATCTACACATGTGAAACAAGGACTTTTCATGTCTGTTGGATTTGATCAGAATACATGCGTATTAAGATTTTTTATGGGTTCTGTTAAAATCCAACATTCTCTGAATTTGTCATTTTTGTTTTAAGAGAACTACACGAAAATACATGGAAACGCAACCGAAATCGATAATGGAACGTGTTACACTTTCTTGGACTTGGCACAAATTTTAATAATTGGGGTGTCGGTGATACGCGAACTCAATCTTTTATTAATTTTAATTAGCGAAGGATCCAAATATTTTTTTATTCTGGGATCAAAAAGTAAGTAACAAATTTAACAGTGGGTCAAGACTTGAGAGATGTGAAGATATTTGATTTCTTGACTAAGAATTTGTGATCGCTGCGACATCAATGAGTTGAACAATGATGGACGTTAATTTTTGATGAAATTGTTAGATCCTATGTATTAGGGAGGAATGAAAATTAATTAAGAACTTTGCTATATGTACACACCTGGTTCACATTCATTTTGACAGTCCTCTCACATAGAGGGTGGGGCTCGCAATTTTAAAAACCGTGAGCTCCACCCCCTATGTGAGAGGGTTGTGAAACTAAATTTATACCAAGGTTTGTGCATTTAGTATTTTTGATTAATTAATGATTTAAAAGTTGTGCAGTGCACATTGTTCAAAAGGTGATAAAAACTTAAAAGTTAGAAGAAAAGTGAAAATACAATAGAAATTCCAAAATTTTGTTGGGTCGATGGGTCCTACATCCTTTTAGGCTGTTGCTTTATTCTAATAATTTTTTAATTTTCGGAGTTACATTCTAAAATGTCTAAATTATTAAGTAACAAAAATTCTTATTAATTATTGATAAGGGTATTTTATACACTTATGTGAATCATTAAATAAGATTAATTGTTATTATTTTTGACTTATTACTTAATTAGGTATATATTTCGTTTGTGAGGTAAACTCGACGAAAAAATTGTGACATTGGACAAAAGGAGCAAAAAAAAAAAAGTTCAAGGATCAAAGTACAAATATCCAATAGTTGACTCGAATCATAGAACACTGGTTGACGATCACAGATGATCAATTGGATGCAATTGAAAGTCAAATTAGTAAATTATAGTCAAAATATTTTCACAAATCAATTTTTAGTTATATAAGTTATGCTCCGAATTTTCAACCTCAGATTGAAATTCATTTTTGGTATAGGATTGAAAAATTGATATTTCTAGAAGAATTATAGTAATTTGAGTTATATTTTCAATGTACTTTAAATAACCACAATCCAATATCAATAGAGAAAGATATGACAAAAATATTGAAAGTTGTTTAGTTCCCAAAAAATCAAATAGAGCGGACAGGACAAAAGTATACACATCCGCGCCAACTTATTAAAAAATAACCCAAGAGCTGAACCAATAAACGATGCACGTGCGAGCAAATAGTTGATGCAAGCGTGGAGTGCAAATTTTGCCAGATGGGTCAGTATTTTTTTTTATTTTTTATTTTTAAACTTCTTTAAAATTGAATGTGATTTTTACCAAATTCTGACTCCTGTAAATGCTAAACAAGGGCTACCATTGTAAAGAGTTCTCTCTAGCCTCTAATTACACTATCAAATCATATAATTCATCAAAACAAGAGGCAAATTGCTATATCTTGTGAGAGAAGATTAAACCCTAGCATGACTTGAGGACCAATTACATCAAGAAATTGAAGAATTCAATATTGGATTTGAAGATCAACATCTTTGACATTATTTCATGATCCAATTGATATTTTTCTATTATTTTTCTTATAATTTATATAAAATCATGTTAGGCTAGATCCAATTTTGTATTGGATGAAAATTAACCCTATTGTTTATTTATCTTAATTTCATACTTGTAGTATCTCTTCTGTTTCTGGATTAATTTTGCATCTCCATTACATTATTTAATTACTTGATCACCAATTAGATAATTAATTGTTTGTTGTAATGTTAAGAGATTCACAATAAATTTAGATCGCGGCAATGTTAACACATAAGCGAAAAATGTTAGGAATAACAATATTGTGTGTACAATTGTATAGATAAATCTAAAATTTAATACGTTATAATCATTCAAAGTCATAATATAAATAGATCGGGTAGTGATTAGAATAGAATCAATTTGTATTGGAAAAGAAAGTTCAATACATTAACTTTATCGATTATCAAAAATGTATGAGCAGAACTAGATTACATAATTGAGAATTGAAATAGATGACAATAGGCCAATAAGAAATCCAATATAATCATTCAGAATTTGATGAAAACATATTTCTTAGCATAATTTAGAATAATCACAAATCAAATATCTTTTGTGTCACATAATTCAAATTTCATACTAACCTAATAAATATGAATTGAAATTTACTCTGTGTGTGATGACTCATCAAATCTATTACTTGTCAACAATCTTGTACATTTGCAAGATTCACACGAATAAGTTTTTGGCATCGTTACCAGAGTATAAATTTTTAATTTGAGTTCATTAGTTTATGCAAGATTCGATTTTTTAGGCTATAAATTATGCCCTTGTTTGAGCACCACTTATTTTTTTTTTTTTGCCAAAATGAAATTTAAAATAGTGTTTTGTTGGAGAATGTGTGGTTAAAAAGTAAGAAATTTTTCAATCTACGTGTAAAATTATTTTATACGAGAATGAGTTTTGAAAAAAAATGAATTTTTAAAAAATGGGGATCAAACATACTCTATATATTTGATCTCACTTTTGTTTGGTTTTCTTTTTCATACATTGTCTAGCAGTTATGCAAGATTTTGTAGAAATCAAATTCCTACTATTGGATCCCGAGATCTAAGCGAGAAGCAAGAGGAATGATAGAATATCAAAATCAAATTCAATTACCACCAAATCCACTAGCACAACCACTTCCATCAAGGGCAATTGCTAACGATGGCGAAGTATTTGTACAAAATTATGTGATTCTCATTCCAACTCCTATACAACCGATTATTATCTATCTACCTTTTGGGCAGGTCAACTTCTACATCCGACGAGATGTCCTCAACTTACTTTAGAATCATCAGGACATTTGTTTCTCTAGAAAACCAACTAACAATCCGCATGAACACATACAAGCTTTATTGATGCTCTGTGACATAATCAGTCATGAAGGTATGCAATACATGCATTTCGACTACGCCTACTCTCTCATACTTTAAAAGGTAGCGCACAAGAATAAGTACACTCACTACCTCTTAGGAGCATTATTTCGTGGAATGACATAGTACAGAAATTCACCTTGAAATTCTTTTCACCGCCTCGAGTCCTTCAGATTAGAAATGAAATCCATACTTTTAAGAAGAAGGACCTCGAGATCAATTCAGAAACACGAAAAAGGTTTAAGGACTACTTCAGAACGTGTCCAAACCTAGACATTTCTAAAAATGCTCAATTCTATATTTCTATTTAGGCTTGTGTTCTGATTGTCGTAACATGGCTGACGCTTCAGTATGGGGATCAATAATGGATATGCCCATTGAAAGGGCTTATGAGTTGTATGAGAGAATTGTGGAAAATCAATCCATGTGGCCAACAGAAAGGGAAATTTCGAGGAAAACAACATGTATTCACAATATTGATGCAATTATATCATTGGCAACCTAGTTGGAAATATTAATAAAGAAATTGGACAACCTAACTCAAAGTGTGAACATGGTGCACCAACCAGCACCATTCTACGGGGGTTGTGAAACAAATCATACAACTGTAGGTTGTCCTTTAACCTCCACGCACGTTTATCAATTTGATGAGATTAGTAATGCGTAGAATTTTCATAGGCAGTAGAACAACCCTTACTCCAACACGTATAATCCTGGTTGGAACAATCATTCCGACTTCTCATGAATGAATAATCAGGGTAAGGTAAATCAGACCCAGGATAACTTACAAGGATTTCAACAAAAATAAGAGAATAAGTCATCTTTAGAGGATCTAATGATTCAATACATTACAAAGATTGCGACTAATTTCCAGAACTAGAATACTGCAATCAAAAATTTGAAAACTCATATGGTACAGAGAGTAACTACATTGTTCAGCATAACACATGGTACCCTGCCAGCGACATAGAAAATAATCCACGAGAACAAGTATTAGCAGGTGGAGCTGTAAATTAAGTCTGCGGCCCCTATTTGAGCATATGTGTCGTCTATTCCATCCTTTCAAAGGCTTTAAAAACAGCCAAAAGAAGAAAATGTTGAGGCTATCACTCCCAAAAGCGGAGTTCGATTTCCAGAAATCACTATGAAGAAGAAAGAGACGAAGGAGAATTAGGTTCCTACCATGGGCGAGGAACAAGTCGGCCAGTCTAAAGAATCAACAAGGGTTAATCAAGAAGAACAGCCAAACATTTTACAAGTTAATGATACCATTCCTATCAATAAACTCACGCCTCCACTTATATTCCCTCAATGGTTGAAAAACAATGAGCTGGAGAAGCAATTCAAGAAGTTCTTGAATGCCTTCAAACAAATTCATGTCAACTTCCTTTCATTGACACCATTCTACAAATTTCAAATTATACTAAGTTTTTTAAAGAGATATTGAATAAGAAGAGAAAACTATCAGTAGATAAAACATTGACATTAACTAAAGAATGCATTGCAATCTTACAACACAAGCTCCATTCTAAACTGAAAAATTCAAAAAGTTTCACTTTACCTTGCTTTATAGGAAGTTCACATCATTTAAATGCTTTAATTGATCTGGAGCAAGTATTATCTTGATGCCCTTGTCTATCTACAGAAAAATAGGATTAAGTGATCCTTAAACAACTTCAATAATTCTACATTTGGATGATAGAACACTAAAGCATCCTTATGGAGTAATACATGATATGCTCATCAAAGTTGGAGATTACTTCTTTCCAATTAATTTCATCATCCTTGATATAAATGTTCGACACATTCTATTAATTTTGGGTAGATCATTCTTAACAACCAGATCAGCATTGATGGATTTTGAAAATGGTAAAATAATCCTAAGGGTGGTAGAAAAAGAACAAAGTTCGCCATGAATACTCACTCGGGCAACCACCTTACCTAAAGGAACACGAAAGGATTGACCATGAAGAAAATGAGAATTGGAGCAGTTACAAGAAAAAGAAGAGTTGTTGAATTGATTGCAAGGGACAATAATGAAAACCTTATAATCAGGATGGTCAAAGATGAATTAAATAACACCTGGTAGTACAAACATTGCAAGGTTGAAAACTCTTTTTTCAAGTCACCATTAACAGCTAAAACATCAAAATGAAACTAATGACTATAAACAAACGCTTATTGAGAGCAACATAATTTTCTTCCCTTTTTGTATTTTGCTTTCTAGAATATAGGATAAGTAAAATTCTTTGCTTTTAGAAGTGTATGTTATCTCCATCCCCATGTTTTCATTTGGTTGTGTTTGACCTTAAAATAAATTGTTCCATATTATAAATGATTTCTATTTATTTTGAAAGAACATAATACTCGAACACATTGGATAAGGAAAACGACATAGCAAATGGTCCAGCACATTCAAGTTAGTCCATCCACCATTTACAAATTTGTACCAGGGAGAACTTAGTCTCTTATTTGCCCTTAATTTTTTATATATTATTTATTATATTTTTAGACATTGGGGGCAATGTTTGTTATTAGTTTGGGGGTAGAAAACATCGAGTATGTTATTTGTTTTTACTGTTTTATGTGCTTGTTCGTGTGCAAAAAAATTAAAACAAAAATCCAAAATTTAAAAAAAAAAAAAAAA
>CAIGRQ010159352.1:0-12296 GCA_903798375.1 Fraxinus sp. D2006-0159 | reverse complement strand
AAATGTTAGGCTCAGGAACAGCTTTGATGTTTATGCAAATCATCTTCCATAGAGAGCTAGAGAACCGGCTAGAACATCCCCTCACTTGGCTTGGATCATCGATCAAGAGATCTCCCAGAATAGCCAAGATTTTCACCAACAATCAAACCCGAAACCACCAGAGAAACTTACACTCTTTACCACTATTTCAGGTCTAAGAATATACCAAGGTTTCCTCAGTCAATGGGCTCACTGGTCGATTTTGGTATAGGGAAGAACAAGTAGGAAATATGGAACTTAACTCTCTGTCTTCTAACAAAATAAAGGAACGGTACACTATATGGAAAGAAAAGAGATTGAGAGAGTTTTAGCGTACAAGAGAAGCCACCAATTTGAATTCAAAAGTCATTGCCCAAAAAATATCTTATAGGATTAGATCTCAACCATTCATTCAATCCAAGGGCCAAAAATAATTCTAAGGAAGCACAATAAATGAGAACCACTGAAGCCTACAGTTACTTAATTAGAATGTTAATTAGACGAAGTTTTATCAAAGAGAAGTTGTCGAAACCTGCACATTTTCTGTAGAGGTACTTACTTCAACTCTTCAGTTTTATATGTGAATGCAGTTTTTTACTGTTTATGATGTTGTGCAAACGAGAAAAGAGTTGTGGTTATGCATGGTACGGATTTTTAATGTGAAAGATAGTATATGCTCGATTCTGGATGTTTTAGTATCTTGCAACTTTACCTTTGATGCTGATGCTGATTCTGATCAATATTTTTGAATTGGGTTTCCTTCTTTGGAAGAAAAGGATGTGTTCTATACTGAGTTTAACATGTCATGGTATGTGTACCATGTTTTGTTATGTTAATTGGCATTTATATGAGATGGTAATTATACAATAATAAACTTAGAACAGATCTAGAAAAATTTCACTGATACACAGGGATAGTTATTTGGGTAAGATTTGAAAGTTTCTAGCATTGGAAATGGGATGCCATTTCTCGTGTTCCTAGGTTTATACCATCCTTTTGGGATTACTACACGTAAACCTCTATTTCTGTTTGACATGTATACGATAACATGAGTATTCTTTATGATAGTATGAGGGGATGCCTGTCAAGGGACCTTCCTTTTTATTTTGTTAATATTGCCTCTCACTTTCTCACTTTATTGGATGTTATTAATACCAAAAACTTTCTGATATCATGATTCATGTATGATGAGTTCCATATGTAGTCAATTCGGTGTTTATAGGTTCTAATTAGAACATCATAAAATATAATTATGCATGCGGGGGGTAGGTCATAATATAATTTATCTAGGAAAGCTTCTAGAAATCTCTCATAAAGCCTCCTATAAAGAATTTTGTGGTTATAATTGATTTAGATTATATGGATAATAAGTTCGCTAAGGGGTTATGGAAGGTTTCCCTAGGAAAGGAAGGAATTTATGGAATTTTGGGCTATTGTGGATGCTGAAAGACATTTCCGAGAACGGTAAAGTAATATTCTTCTTGGTCAACCTGGAACTGCTAATAAGAAAAAGCTCAATCTCGTTGATCTTGGTTTGGATATGATGTTACTTCTATTTTTTACTCCCTTATTTGTATCACTACGGCCCTAACTAAGACTGGTGACCACCAGGCATGTTGAAACAGTGTAGTAAAATTCAGTTCTTTGCCCATATTTTTATGTGTCTCTGCAGTTCATATCTTCTCTTTCCCTTGTTTGTTTATTTGTTTTCTATTCCTTTTTGGTTAATGGTGTTTACTACTGTTATAATGTATTGGTGGAATTAATTTTGTTCACTATTTGAACTTGACTAGACATGCACCAAAAATCTATCTACAAGGGCACAATAAAGTATGCAAGTGTGCATGTACATTTGAGTAGTATTGCGAATAGGAAGGATGATCTCGAGTCACTGACAGACACATTGATATTTCTCATTAAGAAAAGGTTACATTAGCAAGGTTATCAGGTGATTTGATACCATTATTTGTATAACATGTTGTCGGGAATTTGTCTAAACTCATTTGGTTTTGGATGATGATAGGGTGACAACAAGATTTTTTATGGTTTCTTAAAAGAAAATGTCTACGTCTCTAGAGTCGATGTGCTACTTTTGCCCTACTCGATTCAAATGATTTCTTGTGGATTATATATATGAACTTTGACAAAGGACCAAATTATTCTAAGTTGATATCATTATTTGAGAGTCTTATCGAATCATTACATCATTAAGACTAATAATAATTGATGAAGCTCTAAAGATTATATACACAATATACTCATTGGTATATTTATTTTATTGGTGTATGTGACAATAATTTGCAGGATGATTTTCTCATTTGTCTTCCCTTCTTTATATAAAGTTACAAGATATTCTGGGTACAAATTATACATGGAAACTACCTACTATTTACAAGGAATAGCCATAAGTAAATAATATTCTAATAATATCCTAATACCCCCCTCAAATTGATGTTGGTGAGTCCACAAGTATCAATTTACTGACTAGATAATTATGACGGTAGCGAGTTAGGGATTTGGTGAAAATATCTACAGCTTGGTGTGTAGTGGAAACATGGGAAAGAACAATGACATTGGAGTCATAAGCGTCCCGAATATAATGACAATCAACTTCAATATGTTTAGTGCGATCATGGTACACATGATTGGCCGCAATTAGAATAGCACTAGTGTTGTCACCATGAAGAGGTGTAGGCTGTGATTGAGAGAAACTAAGTTCTGCAAGAAGACCACGAAACCATACAACCTCAGAACATGCATCGGACATAGCTCGATATTCAACCTCAGTGGAGGACTTAGGAAACACATTCCTGTTTCTTACATTTCCACTAGATGAGAGCATCACCCAGGAAGACACACCACCTAATAGTAGATCGACGAGAATCTGGACAACCCGTCCAGAGTCAGCATTACTATAAGCTGTGAACTCAAGAGACAACCCCCGAGAGAAGAAAAGTCCATGATGATGAGTCCCAATAAGATAGCAAATAATACGATGAACAACTACCAAATGAAGACGACGAGTGGCATTCATAAACTTGTTGACAGTATGAACGGCAAAGGAAATATCCGGACGTGTTATGGTGAGATATATGAGACTACCCACCGACTTTCGATAAATAGCTGGATCAGGAAAAATATCTCCTTCATCTTTCTGATATTTAACATTAAGTTCCAAAGGCATGTCAACTGAGGATGCTTCAGACATATCAGCAAACTTAATCAAGTCTTGAATGTACTTAAGTTGATTCAAGAAGATAGCATGCGACGTAGCATGAACTGAAAGTTTTAAATTATTTAGACCCACGTGCGGAATTACACAATTAAAAGCAACAAGTCACTTTTTAATTGTTTTTAAATGATTAGATTAAACAAGTCAATTTATCCTAAGTTTGAATACCACAATCAATGCTTAAAGTAGTAAAGAACACCAAAGATGATCACGAAGAAACCCCAGTTGGATAAAAACTTGGGGCAATTTTTCAGTCAATAATCCACTATAAATCAAAGCAAACTTACAGTACGGTCTAGATCCGTTTACATCGTAGAACTTCTGATATCAATTACTGCAGTCTCCCTTGATCCTATTGGAGGTGTGCTCCTTCAAAGAAAATCCCGACTCTTGGTTTATACCTTAGCCCTCCTGGACTACGTGCTCCTAACACCAGATCCCGATTCCTGGTATCTCACCTTAGTCTTCTTGAATTTGTACTTCTGCAATAGCTCCCGATTCCTGGTATCAATTTATCTTTGGTGGATTAAATAGTTTGGTGTTTGATCAAAACATCTAGTGTGTGTTAATCCGTGGTTTAATATGAAACAATATGGATAAATCAACAAATCAATGTTTAGGTGAAATTATGGCTCAAATAATATGGTGGTTGATTCTTTGAATCAATGAATGTGTTTTGATCTTCAAAGGAACTATCTCTATGGAAAATATGATTGAACATAATTTTGGACATTCATAGGGTAGGATATATATAGGAAAATTGTTTGAGATGAAAAGGGATTGAAACACCAAGTGTTTGAAGCAAAACAGAATTCTAAACGTCGACCTATCGCTTGAGTGTCAAGCTAGCGATAGGCGAGCAGAAGCTGAGCAATCTTTAGTATTTTTGTCATAACTTTCTCTCCTAATATTTGATCGAGATGATTCAAAATGCGTTGGAAATTTAACTCAAAGGATTAAAATTATTTTTGAAATATCCTTATCCAAATTCTAATGTTTTCTATGTGAAAAATGTGTAGCAAATTGCGACTGTGAATTTGGAGCATAACTTGTACGGCTCTTTGACACTCTGTAGACTTCTTAATACATTCCAATGATCATATGTGATAATCTTGGACTCCTTTAAGGACTATACTACCAACCTAACTCTTTTGATTTTAATTAGGATTCTATAACTCTTATTTTGACTTTGATTACAACTCGATAAACTACTAATACAATTCAACTAGGACTTGATTTTGACTAAGAAAATTACCAATTATAATTTGGACTTCACATGAACCTCTAAGACACGGAAGTAAGTAAGTTGACCAAGATCTTTCATATGAAAAACGGAGTGAAGATGTTGCTAAAACTTCTGAATAAGATTGTGGTCAAATCCTAAAATAATAATGTCATCAACATATACCAAAAAAAAAAAAAAATATCCCAGCAGAACTCTTGTAAAAAAATAAAGATGCATCATATTGACTCTGAGTAAAGGGAAAATCCAAAAGAGTGACAAAACTTATCAAACCAAGCCCAAGGTGCCTGCTTAAGATCATACAAGGAGCGTTTTAGGTTTTTAGCTGATTTTGTAATTGACGAATTCTGTGGACAAAGGGACCTAATTTGATAGGATGTAAAAGTTCAAGAAGTAATGTACAATTTGTTCAAAAGTTAGTTGGTAGGCCTAAGGTTTCGAGTTTGGAACAATGAGGAAAACGATGCGACATTTCGTTGGACTGTCGCCAAGGGTTGGCTCGAGCTACAAAAGTAGGAACATCGTCTCTAGATCATCGCCCCTTCTTCATTGTCGCTAGACTGTCGCTGGGCCCTTGCTCGAGCGACATTGCTGTTCGAGAAATTTTTATTTCGCGATTTCAAGACTTTTTACCCGGCCCATTTGTTTCTTGACCTACCTATAAATATCAGAACTCACCTGTACGTTTTTTCTAAGGTTGAACATTGAAAGAAACAAATCAGAGAGTGATTCCTCCATATCATTTCCTTCAACCTTCATCTGTGTGAGTTACTGTGGTAAGAAAAATATCGATTTCATAATCCAAATACCAAATCATTACTTTCCCTACATCTGATCAGAGTTTTGAAGATCGAAGGAAGTTGACAAGAGTTCCTGTCTGTGAAGAATGGATTGTTCTTCGTGATCCACGGGAGATAAACAAATTCACAAGGCTTCGAGTGCTGCAGGGTAGTAGATTCCATGGAGAGTTTTGACAACAACAGCTAAGGATTGGTGCAGGAGAGCACGAGATCCAATGGAGCTGTAAGGAGTGCAGTCGAATGATGAAATAGTACAGGTCATCTAGTCTGGTAGATTGTAAGTTGTTAAATTCGTTTATAGTAGATTGACAAGCAAAGTACCCAAAGTTTTTTTTAGTTGGGCTTCTCCGTAATCATTATGGTGTTGATTACTGCTTTCATTATATTGATTGATTATACAACTACGGTATTCAAACTTAGGACTAAAGTTGACTTGAATGAATAATCATCTAGAAAAGAATTAAAAAGCGACTTGTTGCTATTTAATTCGTTAGTAATTTTAAATTCTGCATTATACACTTATTCACCCCCTCTAGGTGTTGTTAGGTTCGAACTGCGTAACTTTCAATTGGTATCAGAGACTTAATTCAATTCCTGACCCTTCATCACTATCTATATGAGTCAGTCATTAACCGTGCCTCCGTTTTTCGACAAAAGCAACTATACCTACTGGAAAGTTCGTATGAGAGCATTCCTTAAGTCTTTGGATGAGCGTATTTGGATTAATATTCAAAATGGGTGGTCTCCACCTTTAACAACTGTTGCTGGTGTTGTCACACCTACTAACATATTTCTGTAGACTAAGATTAACTTAGATGAATGCAACTGGAACAGTAAAGCATTACATGCTCTGTTCATGGTTGTATCTGCTGAAGAGTTTAGGTAAGTGTCGATATGTGAAACTGCTAAAGAAGTTTGGGACATTCTAGAAACCACACACGAGAGTACCAAAACTGTTAAGAATTCTAAACTGTAGATGTTGACCACTANCCATGTTCATAGCTGTCTGCTGAGGAATTTAGGAGAGTCTCGATATGTAAAATTGTTAAAAAAGTTTGGGATATCTTAGAAACCACACACGAGGGAACTAGGACTGTCAAAAATTCAAAATTGTAGATGTTAACCACAGAGTTTGAAGAGATTAGAATGAAGGACGATGAATCGTTCGATGAATTCTATGCGAAACTGAATGATATAGTTAACTCTAGCTTTAACTTAGGTGAAAGGATCCCGATACCAAAATCGTTATAAAAGTTCTTAGATCATTGCCCGAGAGGTTTAGACCTAAGGTAACTGCGATAGAAGAGAGCAATGACTTAGATACTGTTAAGATTGAAACTCATAGGATCACTTCAAACTTATGAACTGACAATCTCACAACCTGAAAAGGTTAAATCCATTATCATGAACACCATTAGAGAAGAGGAGAGTAAGTCCACTGATATTGAGATCCTTGGGGACGTTAAAATTGCTTATTTCGTTAAAAAATTTCAAAAGGTGATGAAGAATGGGAGAAAACCTCAAGAACGAAAAACTGGATTTCTCAAAAAACTCGTGGAAGGTACTCGTGAAGAGAGCGACTCTAGAACTGCTAATAAGAAAACTCAATATGTTAGATGCCATGAGTGTCAAGGCTATGGTCACTATAGGAATGAATGTCCTAACTTGAAAAGGAGTTCTAATATTGGCAGACGTAAGGCTTTAGCTGTGACTTTAAGTGATGATGAATCATATTCCAGTGCTCAGGGTGATACATCTGGTGAAGAAGATAATAAAAGGATCATGGCCTTCGCATCTATAGCTACCATAGAATCTGATAAAGAAATAGAGATGATTTGGGTTAAGAAAATTGATGTATCTAGGTCAAATGATCAAGTGCACTGTTGTGTTGCCACCAAAAATGTCTCTCTATAGTACCTTGATAGCACTTGTTCTAGACATATGTGTGGAGATAAGGCCTTGTTCTCTTAGCTAGATGAGTGGAATGACGGTGTAGTTACTTTTGGAGATGGAGCTACTGCACTGATCCAAGGAAAAAGTATTGTTAAAATTTCTGGACTACCTACCATATCTGATGTGCTCTATGTGAAAGGGTTAAAGTCTAATTTGTTGAGCATTAGTCAAATTTGTGATGCTAATTTTGAGGTTAGCTTTGTCCAAAACGGGTGCACTGTGTAAGAACCTCCAATAATTGTTACGGAGTTTTACCAAATTCCAACTATATTTGTAGTGGTGCCAAGATCAACATTACTGAGTTGAAACATCAACGGCTGTGTCATATGAACCATAACAGTTTGCCAAAGCTTGCCAAGAAGGAAATAGTCAATGGCTTACATAAGCTAGAAAATACAGATACCACTGTTTGTGGTCCGTGTCGACAAGGTAAACAGATTATAGTGCCTCACAAACGAACTTCTGAGATATTGACAAGCAAGCCTCTTGAACTATTCCATATGAATTTAATGGGACCAACTATGACTGAAAGTCTTGGTGGTAAAAGATATATTCTGGTTGTGGTTGACGGTTTTTTTCGATATATGTGGATTGAATTGCTGAGGGATAAAATCGAAGTATTCAGTCTTATCACCTCATTGTACAAGAGACTTAAAAATGAGAAAGGATACTCTGTTTCCAGAATTCGTAGTGATCATGGAAAAGAGTTTGAAAACTCTAATCTTGAGAACTTCTGTTTGGAGGCAAGAATCCAGCATGAGTTCTCATCACCGATCACTCCACAACAAAATGAGGTAGTTGAAAGGAAAAATTGTGCAATTCAAGAAATGGCTAGAGCCAGGCTTCATGGTAAAGATCTTGCCAGGCATTTCTAAGGAGAAGCCATCAACACAGCTTATCACATTGTTAACAGGGTATATCTGAGACCTAAAACTGATATGACACCATATGAGAACAGGAAAGGTAAACGGCCTACTGTCAATTACTTTTGTGTGTTTGGGAGCAAGTGCTATATATTAAGAGACAGAGAAAATTTGAAAAAGTCTGATTCTAAAAGTGATGAGGGGATTTTTCTAGGATATTCTAGAAATAGTCGTGCATATCGTGTTTACAACTCTCGTACCCGGGTTATGATGGAGTCCATTAATGTAGTGGTGGACGATGTCTATAGCGAGGGGGAGACTGAAAGCAACGAGGTCGAGCTGAAACACCTAAGCGTTGATCCTGTCATGGCAGTTGAACCTAAAGAGACCCCGTTTGTGATTCCCCACGTGCGTCTAATGGTTTAGGTTTTGGTTGATTTTGTAATTGGCAAATCCTGTGGACAAAGGACTTAATTTGATAAGATGTAAAATTTGAAGGAGTAATGTGCAATTTGTTCAAAAGAAAGTTAGTAGATATAGGGTTTCGAGTATGGAACAAGAAGAAAAACGGCGTGAATTTTCGCTAGACTGTCGCCAAGGGTTGGCTCGAGCTACAAAAGCAGAAACGTCATCGCCAGACCGTTGTCCCTCCTTAGCTCAAGCGACAAATTATCGTTCAACTGTCGTTGGTCCCTCGCTCGTGCGACAGCGCTGTTCGGGAAATTCATATTTCGCGATTTCAAGGCTTTTTACCCGGTTCATTCGTTTCTTGACCTACCTATAAATATCAGAACTCACCTGCACGTTTTTTCTAAGGTTGAACATTGAAAGATATCATATCATATCCTTCAACCTTCATCTGTGTGAGTTACTGTGGTGAGAAAAATATCAATTTCATAATCCAAATACCAAATCATTACTTCCTCTATATCTGGTCAGAGTTTTGAAGATCGAAGTAAGTTGATAGAAGTTCATGTTTGTGAAGAACGGGTTGTTCTTTGTGATCCACGGGAGATAAACGAATTCACAAGGCTTAGAATGTTGTAGGGTAGCAGATTCCACGAAGAGCTTTGACAATAGTAGCTAAAGATTGGTGCAGGAGAGCGCGAGATCCATGGAGAGCTGCAAGGAGTGCAGTCGGGTGATCAGATAGTACGGGTCGTCTAGTCTGGTAGACTGTAAGTTGTTAAATTTGTTTATAGTGGATTGATCGGCAAAGTGCTCGGAGTTTCTCCCAGTTGGGTTTCTTCATGATCATTTTGGTGTTGATTACTACTTTCATTATATTGATTGATTAAACAACTGCGGTATTCAAACTTAGGACTAAAGTTGACTTACATGAATAATCATCTAGAAAAGAATAAAAAAGTGACTTGTTGATGTTTAATTCGTTAGTAATTTTAAATTCTGCATTATACACCTATTCGCCCCCTCTAGTGTTGGTCGAACTGCGTAATTTTCAGAGCGTTTGAGCTTACAAATAGATCCAGCTGAGGGAAGTGGCATACCGAAGGAAGTTTCATGTCAATGTCTTCCTTGAGGTCTCCATGTAAAAACGTGTTCTTTACCTCCATTTGATGAAGAGACCAAGACTGAGAGGCAGCAAGAGATAACAAGAGGCGAACGGTAGTCATTTTAGCCATAGGAGCAAATGTCTCACTATAGTCGATTCCATACTCTTGACAGTTACCCAAGGCAACTAACCGAGCCTTATAGTGCTCAAGAGAACAATTAGAACGGAATTTGATTGAATATACCCATTTACTCCCAATGGGTTTTACATTCGACAGACATGATACAATATCCCAAGTTTGATGGCGTTAAGAGCCTCACGTTCTGCATTCATTGTCTGTTGCCAACACACTTGTTCCATAGCCTGTCTATAACTAATAACTGAAAATAAAATGCCCATGAAGAATAGTTCATGCCAGGAAAAAGAATGCAAACATATTCATTCTTATCCGTTGACATAATGATCATGTATGGTCCAACAAAAAATAATCACAATTTAACCAAATAAAATATGCCCAATCCAAATATTTCAGTCCAACCAAAAAATTATTAAAAACAATAGCCCAAGTGTAACTACCCAACACTATTCAATTAATAGTCCTACAAATAATTAAGTCCAATAGCCTAAAATATACCTGCCCAACACTACGAAAATAATAGAGGCCCAACACCATAACCCAATTTCAACCGCAGTCCACAAAGAGAAGGAAGAAACCGATTGTTAACCTGAAATCAAAATTCAATTGAAATCACCAATCCAACACTGAGGAATCCGGCAACCCAACACTGAGACGTTGAAAATTTGCTGCGACCAAGAATCAATAGCTGGACTGAGCAAGGAAAAAATCGCAACCAACACCACAAGGTGTCGCGAATTGAGAGGCGTAACACGAAATCAAGGCCGCGACGGGAGATGAAGACGGTGACATGAGACGAAAAACGGCTACTTGAATGACTAACTGCAATTGTCGTGACCAAGATCACACACACGGGTAAGTAAATTAGGACTCTGATACCATGACAATAATTTGAGGGATGATTTTCTCGTTCGTCTTCCCTTACAAGATATTTTGGACACAAATTATACATGTAAACTACCTATTATTTACAAGGAAATATCTAATTAGCCATAAGTAAATAGTATTCTAACAATTTACTAATAGTTTGTCCCATGTCCAAAAACCTTTATACGTTGAACTTGTCATTTAATAGACAAGCAGGTTGGACAAAAGAGTGGAAGGTTGCCGATTAAATTAGGAGAGGACGAACAACCAAAGAAGAAAGTACGACTAGGTAGTTTAGCTTCACGGCGGACTTTGTTGTATAATGCTTGTCGTCCTGTGAAAATGGTAATTGTTCATACGTGTTTGTTTGGCGTAACATGCTCTTGGTGATGTGTTACATGTGGCATTATTGTTTTGCAGCCTGTATGGATTTACTTTTATGTTTGATTGCTATTTTGTTGTTTCTTTTCGAAGATAGTAGATAACATATGGAAACAACTTCTTGTATCAACTAACTAATTCTAAAGAGGAAAATGTGCCATATTGGCATTTGGATCACATGAATACTTGCAAAATCTTTCATTACCTCATTGCAATATTTCTTTTTAATTTATCTGTTTTGGTTACACACCAGAGTGTGTCCACATGCCTTCTTTAAGTTTTCCTCTCAATTCCCACCTCCCATCATTTCGTTTTATCTTCTTTGCTCGTTGATGTCCAAAATATTGAAACTTCAAGTTTATCTATTCTGCATTAAGTGAACTTTTTTTTTTTTTTATGATTCTGAGTTTGGAAAATATTAATTACATTTCCAATTGCCAATATGATTCTCATGGTTGTTAATTCTCATCTGGGCTATTATGCTTTTCAATCTTATCTAGAGCAGATTCTATGACATGGCTTTTTCCATGTTCATCGAGTAAGTCATCCAAAGAGCTTATAGTACATACTTGACGAAAATTTTCTTACGAAACTTAGTCTAGAAAAAGATTAAATCGTTTTCTAAAATCACTTTATCAGGTTTGATAAGTTTTTTCTTTAAAATCAAGAAATCATGAACATAACCTGTTTTCTAGGAAATGGTGAATTCTTTTCTTGAATTTTTATGTGAGAAGTTGTGAAGCTTAATATTCTTTCAGGGTTTATTTTAAAATTTGGTTCTGCGTTTTGAATTCTAAAGATGTTTCATCATGGTTTAAGGTTGTTTTGTAGATAACATACAGTCTTGACATTTTCTATGTTCTTTATTAGTATTAAATATCAGTAATGTTTCACATTTAATTTTGTGATAATAAAGAAAAATTTCAAATTGGCATAGACAATTGGCAATTACTATGCTATTGATGGAGGAAACCACCTGCTTGTCGTTGATTCAGTTCCATTCGCCAGAAGGTGATTGGTCTCTCTATTCGTATCTTGTAATTCGACTTGCTTCAATTCATTTTTTCTTCTATTGGTATCATAGAGAAAAAAAAGGCATGGATGTGCTATCCCACCTAGCGAAGCCAGAAATTTTTTTTGACTAAATATGAATAAGTGGACATAAAAGAAGAAAATGAATTTTCCTATTTCTCCATTTACGAATGGATGAATTCTTTCTGATATTGGATTGTAATTTCTAGAGCATTATGAAGAAAGATTTTCTACACTATGATGCTCGGACTCGGGTAC
>CAIGRQ010159242.1:0-29286 GCA_903798375.1 Fraxinus sp. D2006-0159 | reverse complement strand
GTTAGACTCGCTATTTGTTGTTCACGGATGTGACATTTACCTCGCTAACTTTAGCAACGTTTATCAAACGTTGCTAAATGTAAAACCTTTCGCAATACTTAATAAACGTTGTTAAAAGTCATCTTTAGCAACGTTTATTAAACGTTGCACGAAAGATGAGACTTTTCGCAACGTTTGATAAACGACGTTGCAAATAATATTCCGGCCTATTTAATTCAATCCATCACATTACAACCCAAGACAAAAGAAAATTTGAAAAAAAAAAAAATAAATAAAAATCCCTAATCGCTCTCGCTCACCCAAAGCTATCTCTCCCTCCCCTCAAATAGCTCTGCCTCCCCTCAAATCCAGTTGGTGAGAGTGGAGGTGAGAAATGAGTACGGACTTTGACCACCGGAGCTGTATAGAGAAGCGAACAAGGAGGATCCAAAAGAGGTTCTCGTGCGTTGAGGCTTGGGAGGAAAAGCAAGAGAACCTCGAGTAGAATCGAATGATACAAATCAAATGCCGAAGCGGACGACGCACACGTACTCGAGTGAGGACGCCGCGCCGGACAGTCCTGACTCCGATCTATTCGTCTACTATTGCAAGCACTGCAGCTCTCACATTCTCATCACCGGTAATTTAATTTTCCTTTTTATTTATTCCAGCATAATGCTTGCAAAATGAGCTGGCCTCATCATTTTTTCTGGATGGGTGAAGAACTATTGTGAGAATTGTTTATTTCTGTTAATGTATTTTGAATTTTAGGAATAATTATTTGTGACTAATCCTTTGTTTTATGTTTATGTTATTAGTCAGTCACATTTAATTAATATCTTCAGCTATCTTGTTTGTGTTATTTTATGAAGTTAGAGTTCTCAGTTAGAAAATTCTGTTTACGCTTCACTTTTGTCCGTTGTTTTTTCTTCTGGTTTTTCACAAGTTTGTGCTAGAAAACACACGCATAGACGTTCTTATAATATATATTTATTACTGTAAACATATATGAAGCATTTGAAGAAATTAAGGTCAGAATTAAGAATCTTCACCATTTCATCACAATAATTAAATTTTGCTATGATTACTAGCAAAATTTGGAACCAAAACCTTCAAGAAAATATTGAATTCAAGGGGATATTTCATTGAACACAATGTGTTTGATGAAATTCCCCAATGAATCAATCAATGATATTTTTGCATCAACCTCTGATGACACATTCTTGCATTGATGTACAATTTAGGTGTGAGAAAAAATTATCAATTGCATTGGAATTAGGGGATACAAACGCAGTGCTAGGCATGTGTCCCGTGTTGCTTCTCTCATTTTTCTTATTTTTTTAGGTCAAAACTAGTTTACAATCATCATTCTTATTTAAATTATAACATAAAGTTGCATGTGAATATATTTATAATTATTTTCCTGTTCATTTTTAGTTATAATAGAAACATTTCTGGAAACATTGAGAAGAGCAAAATTGATTCTATTTTAGTTATCAGTTATTTTTGCAGAAAATGCCAAAGAGAAAAACTGACAAAGCATATGTATTGGACAAGAAGAAGCATATTGCAAGGCTGAATACTAGTGAAGGGGAAAAAGTTCTCTTGAAGCGGTAATCTTTGTTAGGTACCTGATTATGCGAGCTAAGGAACTGTAGATTAGAGAGGCTGCTGGCTACTTTGGATCGATTCAGCACTTCCAAAAATGGGGTCTAGGTTGATCTGTTGGAACCACATAAACGGAATTAGTGCCTGAGCAGTTGAAACATGCAATTGATCCACTGTATATGAAGAATTAATTGTATAATTGAATATTGTAAGTGAAGGAAAAGATGAATTGATTATTCAATGAAGAAAGGAATAGATTGAAGTAATTTCTGGGCAATTCGAGAGACCCAGTCACTCTCCTCAATGACTTCAGAATTTTCCAGATAAAAAATGTGCTCTACCCCAATGCCCCCCAATTACATTTATTCCCCCTACTGACTCAATTTACCAACATAACCCTGACTCAATGGTTTCAATTTACCAACTAGACCCTGACTTCAAATAACAACAACTAAAAGAATAACAGCCCACGAAAAGTAATTAATAGAATTAATTCCCCTGCCCTGTAGCTTCTTTCTTTTTCCTTCTTGTATATGTGAACTTAATAGGAGGCCTATCAATCTTCTATCTATCAAATTGTATCAGGTGTCATGTTGTATAGTCTTATTCATCATGCAACTTCTCCTTTTTTCAGCTTTGTATATTACTTTTATTTTAACTTTTAGCTTCTGTTTTATTAGTTCACAGTATTGTATTAGTGGCCAAGGCCAAATCTAGTTAGGCTGATGGGAAGATTTTGGGCAATCGGCTTTCTTCATTCTTTTCATTATTTGTTTAGTATACTTTGCTTCATAAAGAATAGGCAGCCTCTGTCCCATCCCCCGCCCACCCACTTGGAAAATATTGCAGATAGCGTTCGTTTGTTAAAGTACTTGCTTTTTCTGCTGAGTTGTGTTAAATATTAGTTAATCTTGTATCAGTTGCTTAGGAATTACATTGATTTCGTTGCCAGTTAGCATTCAGGTATGGTGCTTCGCTACCGGACTGATCAATTTTTTCTGAAAGACAGTTTATGATTGAAATCGTGTTTGGCTGCTTGCTTTCAAGCTAATTATTTTGCCAAGTATGAGTTTCAAGCTAATTAAATACACAATCAGATAATTGAAATTTTGCTCCTTATTTGGGCTTTCACATTAGTTCAATGGCAGCTAATGTTGCTAATAGTGAGCAAATGATGGAACTCTTTTTATTAATGGCTAGTTATGGTCCTTGTAGACTATGAATACATGAACATGGAAGGGACAAAAAATATGGGTTGTCACTCTAAGATTTCAAGACGTTCTTTTGCAATTTGGGTCTGCCATATTGGGACTTTGAATCAGAAACTCATTTGTCAATGTACAATAACTGGAAACTTAAAGGTATGCCATTGTTATAACAACAGCGTTTGAGGACTTCAGATCCCTCTGTAATGGACACCTCAATAATTCAAATGATTGGCAGGTATCATCCAGACAAGAATGCTATCAATCCTGAGGCTTCAAAACTCTTCCAAGGAGGTTGCATGACTGATGCTAGTAATCATAGAATACATTGATAAATTTTTAGTAATGGATGCTTCTGCAGGCTTGTTGCCAAGCATCCTATCAGTCGAAATTTAGGTGGAAGTAACTATTTTCCGATAGAAATACTATTTATTTGTAACCCTGAAGGGTAGCTCAATCGGTTAGGCCTTGGGTTTGCTCCCCAATGGTTACCAATTTGAGTCCCCCCAGGGCCATTGAGGTGAGTACCCGGCTATAAACTTCAGGGCCCCGTGGAATTAGTCGAGGTGCGCGCAAGTTAGCTCGGACATCCACGGTTATCAAAAAAAAAAAAAATACTATTTATTTGTAGGTTAACTAGCACATGTACATAATATGTTCTACGAGTAAATACAATTTCAAATTTGTAATGAAATTATCAATTTTTATACAATTTCAAAATTTGTTCATAAGGTGCATTTTAATTTTGCCAATTTATTTGCATAAATTTTTGTTTTAAAAAAAATTATACTGATAATCGTTGTCCTACCTATCTATGGCAACGTTTGGCAAACATTGCGAAAGATGTTTGCCAAATATTGTCGTATCTCTACGGTAATGTTTTTTAAGCGTTTCGGCAACGTTTAACGTTGCCATATCTCTTTACTCTACGATTGCAACATACGTCTAAATGTTGTCTTAGACTGTTTTTGTTGTAGTGACGGCCAAGACCTCTCAGTGAACTAGAATAAGTATATAACCATGAATACTTTTTTAGTTGATCTCAATATCAAACATGTCTCACATTCCAATTTACAAATAATTCATATACAATCTTTAAAATTTCACATATATCATAATGATAGAATATTTCCCAATTTATCATGAAATTGGACAAGTAATCCACATAATTGCATAAAATGTATAATAATATAATTAATTTAACAATACTTGAAAAATATTTAAATTTTTTCACTCACAAGCTACTTACGAGGCGATTAGTTTGGCTGGTAAGCTATTTCGATCTTTTAGCTACCTCCTGATATAATAATAAATTTATTCAAGTTAAAACTCAATTCATAATTTTAATAAGAATATATGATAACTATTTACTAACTAATCTCCACAAATACCAAATTCATTTATCACTCCCACTTTCTTAAATCACTACCTTAGTCCTTATACATATACAATCCCCATACATGATTTAATTCAATACCTAAACTTCCATATTTATCATTTAGTTTCATTCAACTTGTAAAATCTGAGAAAATCAAGTTTTGACAAAAACAGTATTAAAATTCTATAATATTGATGTTTGTCACCTATTTCTATATACGGTAAAGTACCACCAAAACTATTGACATAGTTAGCAGTTTCCGGGAATAATATCGGTTAGAACACCCATTCGAGGATATGGGAATACGTCTATGACAGGATCAAGTAGCTTGATAAAGTAGATTGTATTACCTTGAAGATGAGTTTCCTTCCCTCCTTGAGAATAAAGATATATATTTTTTAGTCCACTCAACAGCTTGCAGAAGCATTTTCTGTTACATGTGTTGAAGTACAGTTAGATTTTAGTTATTATTCGGATGTAAAACAGTAAAAAATGATATATTAAAAGGCAGCTACAGTTAATTAGAAAATATGTATAATGCAACAATTGTTAGAAAATCTTGAGTTTTAAGTTAGTGCTGCATAAGTTTTAAGTCTATTGAGTGCCAATGTTTGGTAAAAAATCATATGATAATGCAATATGAGAATATGCTCATAAGTACCGCCCAATGGATCTTCCTTAACTTCTTCATCTTGCGATACTGGACAATGGTACTGCACGAAACATAGATGAGAAAATTATTCCCCAGAAACATAGATGATTAAACTGGAGAATAAATCTGTAAGTATCAGATGACCTCAAGTCTTATCACATCCATGATTATCAAAATCATATAACACATAGAATCCTAAAAAAATAAAAATCAATAAAGAAGATATCAAGGTAAAGCAGAAAAGAGAGTATATATGCAACCATGTTACAAGTCTTCATTGCATTCTCAAGACACGTTTCTCATTTTACAACAAATACAAATGTAAGAAGCTTTATAAATTATTAATAAATGAAAATATTAATCTGATTTCAAGAAAACTCAACTTCCAGAGAATCAGAATTTCAGAGTATAAAAATACTAATAGAATAAAATATTAATCTAATTTCAAGAAAACTCAACTTCCAGGTAAACAGAATTTCAGAGTTGTCATGTTTTCAATTGCAGGAAGCTTTATGGTTGTGTTTTCTATAGCTAAGATTCCTAGTATGAAAGGTATAGAATTACAGCTCAAAGCAGTATTTAAAATCTGGGTTTTTTAATTAATTAATTAATATACTGTAAAAGTATAATTTGAGCCCCAAAATTTGTACAAGTTGGAGGTGGAAATGGAAAAAGATCAAATTCAAATTATTCACAAAGGTAATGAACAAATCATTTAAAATAACTACCTTATGTAAGCTTACTTCTTGAAGAACCTTGTTTCGATGAGATTTATCAATGCTCCTTCTCGCAAAATACTAGATCGTCGTCTTCTTTCTCCTTGTACTTACTCACACCATAAATACACAAACAATTGAATTCATACATCAATTGGCTTAATCGTCCCATAACAAAACATTTCAGACCAAAACCTCTACCTAACCAGTGTTTGGTTGGTGTTCGTAATGTTTAGCAGCCATTTTCGATTGGTCGCTGAATCTTTGGTCGGTGGAATCCAATTTTTTTTGAATTGGTTGATTCTTGAATTTTTCCAAATTTTCCTTTTCACATTCTTCTTGAGAAATGAAAATCCGAGCACTTGATTGTTCAACTTCAAAGTTCAAGAAATGATATGGCTCTCTTAAATTGGTCATATCAAACTCTTTCGTCCTAAGCTTTGAAAAATGTGCCACATATATTTCCTACTATTTTTAAATCAAATATATGATTTTCTTTTAATAGGCTTAATATAGATATGATGACCCTCTTATTGAAACAGAAACATGTCTAAAATTAATGCACATTAATAAACTATATGCAATGCAAATACAAAAAGCATAATAAACAAAAGGGTAAGAAATTAGGTTGCCTCCCCATAAGCGCTTAATTTAAAGTCTTTAGATAGACTTTTGTTCAAGTGTTTAATCGCACTTTGAATATGGTTTTGGAAGTCCTACTAGGCTTGATCAATTTAACTTTGTTCCATATTTCACACGTCCTTCAAAATAGTACTTTCACCTTTTAAATACAGTATGACTTGCATAAATTGTCCAATTCGAATTCAACTAAGAATACTTCAATTTCTCATCGACTTTAAACACAAAATCAATGAAATTAGAGGTTTGCATTCTAATCGCATCTTCTTTGAATGCCACCAATTCATTTGGCTCTTTCGTGATTAATCTATTAGTTTCTATATGCTCTTCTTCTTTAGCTGGTTAAATCATCCACGGCATGTTTTTTGGCTCATTTGAAACTTCTTGATTTGCAATCATTTTATATTTTTGCATGATGATGTCTCCTGTAACTATTTCACCATCATCATCTTGTTCTTCATATGGATCATCGAAGATAGCTTTCCTTTCTTCATTTAGAGTTGACAATAACAAGCAATTTTTAGTATAATGCAATGTACCTCAATATTCATAGGTCGGTCTAATCTCCCCATAAACAATAGATTTGATATTTAGTCCTTTCGGAAAGCCTTCATTATTAAATACAATAGGTTGATCGTATCCCCACTTTTTAAGTTCGTGTCTAAAAAGGAATTCTCTAAAGAACTTGTCACCTTCATTTAAGTCGAGATCAATCATCGTGAATTTTTATCATCTTGCTTCTTTTAATTTCAAGAAAACTCAACTTCCAGGTAAACTTTCAGAGTTGTCACGTTTTCAATTGTAAGAAGCTTTATGATTGTGTTTTCTATAGCTAATAATATAAGATGACATTAATAATCGTCCACGATGGCCAATGAGGTGAGGGCTACTTGATATGCACCCCACGTAGAGCAATACATGTTAGATCTCTACCCCTACAAGCTGTGTATCACTATGAGGCCCTCTAAGTTTACATAGGTCATCTACCACTATAAGGTCCCCAACCACCATGAGGTAGTAGGCCGCCGACCACCATGAGACCCTCTACGTTCACATAGGTCATCTACCACTATAAGGCCACCAACCACCATGAGGCCCTATACATTTACACAGGCAGTCTACCACTATGAGGTCAACACTACACTTAACCATACAAATGACAATAAGTTGGATGAAAACCGTTCAACGACAAACATGGGCACAACTAACCGCTTGAGGAGTACAAGTCATCCTGTCAGAACGTGAGGAAAGTTGGAAGATTTACGTGGGACACATGGAATCATTAACCGAAAAACAAGTGCTTTGCATCAGGTGCTTATAAATACCCATAATGTAAGAAACGTATGTTTCTTAAAAACCCGAACTATTTGAATTCCAATCATACTGTCTTCCTACTTTTCTAAACCAACTACTGATTCTCACGCCAGAGGCACGATGGGGGAGAAAGGTCCGACCTCATTTTTCGGGTAGCATTCACTAATCGGAGCAGTTGGAACACCCTAAACGTCAAAGAGAACGTGGAGGTTTATCTCGCTTCAATTTCATTGGCACTGTTTGTGGGAAACCACTAAACAAAAAAACTATATCAAGGAGACTGAATATGAGTGAAACTTGTATGGTCGGGAATACAATAGAGATGGAGTTGGAATATGTCGCAATGGGTCATAACTCGCCACCACCATCGCAATATATGATGCAGAGCCAATTCAATGCCCTAGAAACTTAATTGCCAGCCATGATGACCCTCTTGTAGAGTCAAACACAGAAACCACAGCCCCACCACAGAATATGCCAGAGGCTGTACGCAAGCTATTGTCCCGAGTGGTGCAATTGGTTATCCTGTCTGTTACTTAGCCAACAGTGAAGGACTTATGGGTTGCATTTTCGTAGATTTCTCGACCCATGATAGACTTGGAAATGAAGATGGATGAGAAGATGGCCAAAAAATAGATAATACATTAACCAAGAGGAAGGATAGGCGAAGACAAATGGTTTTGGAAAAAAGATCAATTTGTACCTGAAATCATGACCGTTCTTATATTGAAAGGCTTTAAATAGCCAATGATAGAAGTATATGATGGAGTCACAGATCCGCTTGACCATTTGTGGACCTTTGAATATTTAATGAAGCTTTATGCAGCTCCAGATGCAGTGATGTGTCGGTCTTTTCTCCTGACACTCAGGAGAGAGGCTAGAGACTGGGTGGCCACTTTGGCACCCCTATCTATAAAAACTTTTGATGAGCTTTCCAGGAGTTTTGTGACGTACTTCATTAGTAAGAATAAACGAAAGAAAGGACCTTCAAATGTCTGCAGTGGTAATAGTGTTAATAAATGGGATGCGGACCAGGCCTTTAAGATGTCACTCTTCCATAACCTCCACTGAATTAATGCATGACCTATTGAAAAAGGGATGACAAGTACGTTTATGTAGAAGAAAGAGAGAAGGTCACTAAAAATCTCAGAGCGGGATGGGAGGAAGAAAGTCACAAACGAAAGACAAGTGATGAGTGTAAACCCGTTTATAAAGGTAAGCCGAGAAATGAGCACATAAATAGGGGTACACTCATGATCGATCAATTAGGCAGAGGCAAGAGTAGGTTGAAGCCTTCACCTCTTTTAATACTCTGCGGCCAAGATATTGATGAAAATTCGGGGCATGAAAGAGCTCGACTAGTCGATGGACCAAGATATACGAGTCAAGAGAGTGTTAGTCGATGGCAATAGTTCAACGAACGTTATCATTTAGGAAGAATTTGTGGGATTGAAAATCTCGTTGGAAAAGAGTATCCACCTCCTCCTAGGATTCGGAGGGGCTACTGTGATACGGAGGGAGTTGTAGAACTATTAGTGACATTAGATACTTACCCCGCAAGTGTGGTGATCTTGACGAACGTTTTGGTTGTTAAGACCTCATGGCGTATAATGTAATCTACGGTTGACCCCTACCGAATGTTACTGGGCCTATTCTCTCCACTTACCACCAAGTGATGAAATTTCCAACCAATCATGGTGAGGGGTGTATGAAGGGTGATCAACAGTATTCGAGGAAGTGTTATGTTGATAGTATAAGGATGAAAGGATCTCTACAGTTATGATGTTGGACCTTAAGCCTCCAAGGGGATGAATTGAGCCCTTCGATACAAAGGATTGATCCATATATTGCACAACATCGCCTTGGTGTTTTACCGGGAGCTATGTCGATAAAACAGAAGAAAAGGAATTTTGCCCCGGAGCGGTACGTTGCGGCGAAGGCCGAAGTCGATAAGCTACTACAAGTACGGTTAATTAGAGAGGTACAATATCCTCGAATGGTTGGAAAATGTCGTTCTGGTGAAGAAATAAAATGGAAAATGGCATATGTGTATAGACTACACCGGACTCAATAACGTGTGTTCAAAAGACTCGTACCCACTACCCAGAATACATTACTTGGTAGATGCCACATCAGGTCATGAACGATTAAGTTTTCTGGATGCGTTTTCTGGGTATCATCAGATCTCTATGGCAGAGTCGGACCAGGAGAAAAAATCCTTCATAATTGATGGTGAGATGTACTGTTATACGGCCATGCTGGTTCGATTTAAAGAACGCTGGAGCAACGTATCAGAGAATGGTGAATTTGGACTTTAGAGACCTACTTAAGAGTGTCATTGAAGCATTTGTAGATGATATGGTTGTCAAGAGTATGAAGGCCAACGACCATGTGAGTGACTTACAAAAAGTGTTCAACGTTGCTCGGCAAAATAGACTAAATTTCAATCCGAAAAAGTGTACTTTTTGAAACAGTGGATGGTAAGTTCTTGGGTTTTATGATAACACAAAGAGGCATTGAAGCAAATTCGGATAAAATTCAAGTCATTCTAGAGATGAAGAACCTTGAAAATAGGAAGGACGTCCAAAGGCTGACAGGCCGGGTAGCGATGTGGAATCGTTTCATAAGTCAAGCAACAGATAAGTACTACCATTTCTTCAAGGCGATTGGGGGCTCTGCCAACTTTGAATGGACCAAGGAGTTTGAAGAGTCACTTGAATCCTTGAAACAGTCACTACCACAGCCATCGATCTTGACTAGGACATGTGTAGGGGATGTACTGTGTTTATACTTAGCAGTATCAAAGCATACGGTCAGTGCATTACTGGTGAAGGAATTTTCAAATGTGTAGAAGCCTGTTTATTACGTCAACCAGGTGTTGAGCGGTGCAGAAATGCGTTATAACCTTGCAGTGCAGTTGGTGTTTGCATTAATTATAGAAATCAGAAAGTTAAGATCATATTTTTAGTCTCACGCAATACAAGTCATGTCCAATCAGCCCGTCAAGCAAACTTTGCACCGACCTAAGACATCGGGGAGGATGTTGAAGTGGGCGATTGAGTTGAGTGAATTTGACATTGAGTTTATGCCAAGAATGGCCATCATGGCACAAATATTGGCAAATTTTATCGCAGATCTTATAACTCTACCTGATTGTCCCTCGCAACTGGAAGCGGTTTAAAAAATCTTCGTAGATGGATCCTCGCATGGCGAGGGGTCCGGAGAAGACATCATTATGATAGGGCCGGAATCTGAAGATTTAGAGTATTCGTTGCACTTTGAGTTCCCGACAACAAATAATGATGCTGAATATGAGGTAGTTATCATGGGCCTGAGTTTGGCAGCCAAATTAGGGTGACATCAGTTGAAATTTGCAGTGACTCCCACTTGATTGTTGGACAAGTGACAAGAAAATTCAAGGCAAGGGACGAAAATATGGCAGCCTATCTGATGAAAGTTAGGGACCTACAATAAGGATTTGCAATTTTCAAGATAACCAAGGTCTTTCGCAGAGACAATGAGTGGGTAGACACCCCATCTAAGCTAGCATTGGCAAATTTGAAAATCTACCTAGCATAACAAATGTACAAGTCTTATGACAGTCGAGCATTTTGTACATAGTTGACACAACGAGCACGGAACATGAGAAAAGTTTGTTAGACCTATTGGTAGACTACCTAACGGAGAATAAATTGCTAAAAGATGCATCTGAGGCTAGATAGCTGAAAATTCGAGCAGCCGCATTTACAATAATTGATGGACAACTATACAAATGAAGATTTACCATGCCATACCTAAAATGCTTTCGCCAACCGAAGCTCATGAGGTGTTACTCGGGATACACTCAGGGATTTGTGGCAATCATCAAGGGAAAACTACCCTTGCCTTCAAAGCTCTGCGACGGGGTACTACTAGCCCACGATGAAAGAGGATGTCAAATATTTAGTAAGAAAGTGTGATGCATGTCAACGTCATGAAAATTTGATTCATGTTCCTACCGAGCAACAAACATCCATTTTTGGAGTAAGCCTTTTCTTTCAGTAAGGGATGAATATTTTGGGGCATTTACCTGTGGCCAAGAGGTAGAGAAATTTTTTAATGGTATCAATTGATTATTTTACAAAATGGGTCGAAGCCAAGCCTTTGGTTACTATTACAACAACAAAAGTACAAAGCTTCATTTGGAAGAACATTATATACAGATTTGGCATATCGAGAGTCCTTATCACTGACAATGGCAGCAGTTTGACAACCATAGATTCAAGGCTATTTGTTCAAGTTATGACATAGATCACATACTCACTTCCGTTGCTCACTCCAAGTCTAATGGGCAGGCGGAAGTAACAAATCAAGCGATCTTGTAGGATCTCAAGACGAGATTGGAGAAGGAAAATGGGCTTTGGATAGATGAGTTACCTAATGTATTATGGGCATATCACACAACCCCACGAGAACTACAGAAGAAATGCCTTTCAAGTTATCCTTTGGAATGGAGGCCGTTGTCCCTATAGAAGTCCTAAACGAGACTGCCAGAATGAAAGTCAAGCAGCTCAACGTCTCGACCACCAGTGTTGAGCTGTGTTGAGCTCGACTTGTTTGATGAGGTGAGGGAAAAAGTAGTTATAAAGATGGCAGCCTATAAGCGAAGGGATGCTGGGTACTTCAATTGTAGGGTAAAACCAAGAGCTTTTCAGTCGGGAGATCTCGTTCTAAGGGAAGCAACAGCAGCGGGTCACCCTCTGTCTAAGCTCTGGTCAAATTGGAAAGGATCGTATGGGGTGATTCGAAGCCTTGAAAAGGGAGCTTACAACCTAAAGGACTTGAAAGGAAAACTACTAGGCAAGCCGTGGAACATTGAGCATCTCAAGAAGTATTATCAGTACGTGCAGGAATTTCGAGTAGCATGATGCTTTCTTGTAAATATAGTAGTTATGAGGTTTTTTTTTTTTACTTTTATGATGTAATGATCTCTAGTAAATATAGAAGCTAGGATGTTCGACTAGTATTCATGATGTAATGCCTGCTACAGGCACACTTTATTGAAATTGTTTAATGAGAAATTTGGGTGACGGCAGATGATGAGGGCGCTAAGGAAGGGCTAGCCTAGTTGGGACATCCCGGTGAGCTTACTGAATCCCCAAATCTTGGCCAGTTAAATATTTAACGATATCTTAATTTGTGATTGGTTGAGATGAAGACTACAAATCTCCCTTACTATCACAAAGATCGCTCAATACATAGCGGTGAACAACAAAGCCAAGAAATTGGTTAGCTCAAAATGGTTTTAAGGGATGGTGGTGAGTTTCCAAAACAAAAAAAATGGTTAAAACTCAAAATCACTGAATCCTGCATTTAACAACCCAAAATCATTTGATATATAGCGGCGAGCAACAAAACCATGAAATTGGTTAGCTGAAGATCGCTCTAAGGATTGGTGGTGAGTTTTCAAAACCAAAAATGGTTAACATTCAATATCACCGAACAGTACATTCAAAAACCTAATATCGTTTGACATACAACGGTGAGTGACCAAGACAAAAAAGGATCAGTTAGCTCAAAATCACTCTAAAATCTAAGAAAGAACCTCAAAAACCAAAGCTTGGTTAAGGCCTAAAATGATGCTCCGCATTGAACATAGCCTAAGGGGCTAAGTGGAAAGCAACGAAACCGATATATTTGTAACAAGCGCAACTGAGTTCTACGGTCGACGTAGGGGGACTTCAAAGCTATGAATTGGTTGAGGCCCCAAACCATTAGACCCTGCGTCCTGTTGTTCGACAAAGGATAGTAACACTAATAAAAACTAGTCAAAGATTGGCGAATGAAATGCGAAAGGTAAAATTACGATCGGACTTAGCGCCAACGCAAGCGGATCAACCGCGTGGCATTCGACTTACGCCTGTGTAACCAGGTGCCCACCTGCTAGCGTCATGCCTGCTAGCTATTATGATCAAATAGAGGAGTCTTACAAAGGTGGATAAATAAACTTTCACACATCGGCAAGTTACACCAATACTGTAAGATAGATATAAAGAAAGAAAGAAAGGCATAACAATAATGATGTTAAAAAAGCAAGCATCCATACTCAAAATATCGTTAGATTGTTTATCCACATCCTTGACCAGGAAAAAACGTTAAATAATCGAATGATAAAAATCGAATAACAGTAGAAAGTGCTAAAAGGCCTACAACAAAAGGTCATGCCAACTTGAATGCGAAGTACTTTTGCTCCCTTTGCATTGTGCGCCCAAACGTCTTGGATTAAAGGGCTTCACCTTCCTTTCCTTTGCGTTGCACCAGAACCTATCGAAGCCTAAAAGATCGATAATAGGGTGCTTAGCAGATATCTACTCCTTGGTCAGTTTGATGGATGCCACCATCGCCTTCCCCCCGTAAGAATGCAACGCCTTAGCAAAATCAAGTGATATAATTGAAAAGTTAAATGCAAGGCGGACCATTTTAGAATTGGCGTTGAAGGATAAGTTTGTTTTAAACCTTAAAGGTGCTTCTGGTTTGTCGTTTTTAATCTGTTTTCGGTTTTCAGTATTACAAAATACAGAAAACATGTTTGGTTTGGTATTTTTGAAAATGCATTTTCGAAAATAAGATTAAATTTATAAAATAAAATTCAAAACGCATTTTTGACGTTTTGAGAGTTTTTAGTGAAAATTCTGAAAATGAAAACAAACATTTAATAAAATTTAATAGATTAAAAATTTTAAAATATAAAATTAACAAATTCTAAAAAAAAAAAAAAATCTAAAATACACAAATATAAAATAAAAATAAACTTTTAAAAATTTCTAGAAAAATAAAAATTATAAAATAATAAAATAATTCAAACTCTTAATGATTATGTAAATAAAAATTCTAAAAAAAATATTCAAATGAACACAAATAAAAATATTCTCAATTCACGTCTTTAATTTTTATTTTTAGTTCCTACATGTTGAACTCAATTTATTATTATTGTTTTACTTTACTTTTGTATTGAGAAAAAATATTTTAAAATTCATCAACTTTATAATGTATTTATTACTTGATAATATATTAACAAAAACATTGTTCTATTTTTACTGAATATATATTTCGTGGAATAAAGTGTGATAAAATAATTTTTTGAAATTTCAAACCAAACTTATTTTTGAAGCTTTTTTTTATGGAAATAATTTTTCGAAAAGACAAACCGAATGCTCTTTTGACAATCTTAAAACAGACCCTTTAAAATAGAAAACTAAAAATAAATTCCCAACCCAACTGAAAATTGAAAATTGAAACACAAATCAAAGGGACCCTAATATTTTCGAACAATGCCAGGACAGAGTTCTATAACATTGGTATGGAGATATCATTAAAAACTTCAATATAAGAACTAGAATTTTAATCCAAGAAGTAGAATAATTCATGTACATTTAAGAATACATAAATTCACTAATTATATGTAACTAATAATTAATTACAATAAAGGTATTTCAAAATTAATAAAAAAAAAAAAAACACCCAAACTACATCAACAAACAGTTGAATTCGATTTTTCCTTCCTTCCATTGTCAGATAAAGATGATAGTGTGTACACAATCTAGAGACTTAATTGTCCTTCCTTCAATCTAGTGGGTCTTAAGAGGCTTTTCAAGAATTCAAGGGTCTATGTCTAGAATTGACCGTAAACACAGCGACTTTTCTGATATTTTTTTGTAATTAATTTTCCTAACCTCTTACTTTATATATTTTAATCAGCCATTATAGGAAATTCCTGAAATATTCAGTGAAAGTTTTTGGCTAAGTGTTAGTATTTTCTTGCCATCTTTTACGACTTAAATATAGAAGTGAGACGAGAAATCATAATATAATTTCATCGTTATCGATCTCATATAAGCATGCTTACTCGAAACACGTAACTTGAATAAGTATATGGGAGCATCATAAGGAGATACGAGCTTAGTATAATACAGACTAAGAAATTTTGTAACGGGAAAAATTTAGAATTATTAATGTTCAGTCAGCATATAAATAGTTTTAGAATTATTAATGTTCAGTCAGCATATAAAAGAATGTAATTTAACAAAATAGTTTTGAGAATTTGGCTTTAATCAGACTATTCGTGAACATACAATTCTTATAGCAGGAATTTCAAACCTGATGTTCACATTAATATTCTTTGTTTCAAAGTAAGGATGCTCCTTCATGATGCTATAAATTGAACCTGTTCTATGCTCTGGAATACACAAACTAATCAGCTTTACGGTAAATGATGAAGACTCCAAGCATTTGTTCCCTTTTATTTTATTTTCTAGTTATTTTTTCTTGTTTATGGATAGTTTCCTCTGATGGACACGATGATTTTCTTCAATGTATGTCCCTTCAATCAAACAATAACTCTTCCATTTCCAATATTGTTTATACCCCAAACAACACTTCATACTCATCCATCCTAAATTTCTCTATACAAAACCGTCGGTTCACGTCAGACGCGACACCTAAGCCATTAGTCATTGTTACACCCATGCATGAATCTCAGATTCCGTCTGCTATATATTGCGCCAAAGAAAATGGCATGCAAATACGGGTTCGAAGTGGTGGCCATGACTATGAAGGACTTTCTTATGCATCAGAAGTCCCTTTTGTCATCCTTGATCTTTTCAACCTACGGCAATTAAGCGTTGATGTTGAGAACAAAACTGCGTGGGTTCAAGCTGGTTCAACAATCGGCGAACTATACTATAGCATTGCAGAGAACAGTCAAACCCTAGGGTTTCCTGCTGGTGTTTGCCCTACTGTTGGAGTTGGTGGACACTTCAGTGGGGGAGGGTATGGAGCATTATTTAGAAAATATGGGCTTGCAGCAGATAATATAATTGATGCGCGGATGGTTGATGTCAATGGAAGAATTCTCGACAGAAATTCCATGGGTGAAGATCTCTTCTGGGCCATAAGAGGAGGTGGAGGTGCAAGTTTTGGAGTCATTCTTGCTTGGAAGATACAATTGGTGGATGTTCCAGAAAAGGTTACTGTGTTTACAATTGACAAAACCTTGGATCAAAATGCAACAAATATTGTTCACCGATGGCAATATGTCGCACACAAATTCGACAAAGATTTGTTCATTAGAATCCTTATACGAAGGGTAAATTCAAGCCAAGATGGTGGGAGAACTGTACAGGCTTCATTTAATTCATTGTTCCTTGGTAGTGTTGATACGTTGCTTCCTTTGATGCAACAAAGCTTCCCGGAATTGGGTTTGCAGAGAGAAGATTGTACCGAAATGAGTTGGATAGAATCAATCCTATATTTTGCCGGGTTTCCCATAGAATCACGCGATGTCTTGCTGAATAGGACTCAGCCAAATTTACGATACTTCAAAGCAAAATCGGACTATGTTCAAAAACCCATATCTAAGAATGGGCTTGAAGGGATATGGAAATTGTTTTTTGAAGACGAAGCCGAGGAAGCTGAGATGATCTTGACTCCATACGGTGGAAGAATGGACGAAATTTCAGAATTTGCGATTCCCTTTCCTCACAGAGCTGGTAATTTGTACAAAATTCAGCACTTGGTGTATTGGGAAGAAGAAGAAGTAGAAGCATCACAAAACTATATAAATTGGATTAGAAAGCTTTACAGTTACATGGCTCCTTATGTTTCACGGTTTCCAAGGACTGCATATATCAACTATAGAGATCTTGATATAGGAGTTAATGACAAGGGTAATACGAGCTATGCAAAAGCCAGCATTTGGGGGATCAAATATTTCAAGAATAATTTCAACAGGTTGGTTCAGGTGAAAACCAAGGTTGATCCTTCTAATTTTTTCCGGAATGAACAAAGTATTCCACTCCTCTACTCATGGGGGAACAAGGGCGGAAAATAAGATTCTTGAGGAAAGTAAATGCTTCAATTTTTGTATTCTTACTTGTGGACTGATTTTTATTTTTTTTGATTAGGATACTATATAATTAATGTCATTTCAGTCAATAAAGATTGTTTTTAACTAAATTTTAATAAATTTTATTAGGATATTGATTTTTTTTTTCAATTTTTTATTTTTGTCTTCTATTGAATTTATTTTTAGCTTTCTCATAACATGGCGCAGCATAACAAGATAAGATTACAGTATTTACAAATCATCCTAATTAAAGCTCAAGTAAATTTTGGTTCAGTCGTAGTCATCAACCAACTTCTCAATTAATAGTGTCAAGCAAAAATTGACTTTTGAGTAAACGTAAGCCGCTAAGACCTCGTGATCTAAAGTTAGTACATTTGCAAACCATATTACTACCATATTAACCAGTTATTTATAAGGGTTTTAATCAAAACCTAGCCTAGATGAACTAGAATCGTAAAGAAACCAAAATAATCTAAATGACAAAACTAGCACGAAAACCTTAAAAGGAGTTTTATGGGCTCAACTGTCATTGATCCACTCGTCCATCTGGAGGGGGAACATCCAACCAATTTGCTGCAAATATGAGTCCTACAATTGCCAAGCATTCACCGGATAGAAGTTAAATAGTTCCACGAACAGGTTTTGCAAAGGCCGCCATCACTTCACCTCTACCGTTTTCTGTAAATAGCTCTACTTCCAGAGAACCCATTTCCTTTTCTTTTTTTTTTTTCCTTCTTTGGAAGCTATATCCATGTTGAGTTTCCTTTTGGTGCATGTAATAACTCACTGCGATTTTCTCTTTCGAGCACTATCAACCACTTCCATCAACAAGCAGTCTCGTCTCTTGAAATTCAAGAATATTTAAATCTGAACGGTGGATAATGTTGTCTGGTTCACGTCCGACCCAAAAAATAGCCATGTTTCATTCATACCAACAACTACACATGATAGTGATGAAAAACTCCAACTCTTTGGTCGTACAATATTGTAATAGTAGCACCAGCATAGTCACCTATGAATGTTCCAATCAGCCCCATGATCAGACTAAAGCTAGATTCTAATCACGTCGCACCCGAACATAGCATAGAATATGCTCTTTGTTGACTTTTGTTTTCAGCTAGATAGTGTGATCAAGAGATCCTGACTCTACTCACGTCCATGCATAAAGCTTGTGCACACTTGATAAAATCGTTAGAAATATGTTGTTTTCTTCGGTGGTAGTGAAGGCAGCCACAAGCACTCAACTACTAAGTCAATAAACTTTAGAAGTGAATATTAGGTGTGGAATAAACGAAAAATGTGAGCCACAAGTATGTGTACGTGCATCGAGTTGTAGAGAGGAAACAATGCAAACACTAAATTACGAGTTAAGAGTATAAAATAACATTACCTATAAATGACACTAAATTAATTGTAAGAGTTTATAGTAAAAAAGGTAAAGTTGTTACCTTGGATGAAAGACTTATGACCTCATCTTAATGGCTAATGAATCATCCTCATAGGTGTAACTTCTATCATTATAGGTTCAGAGGGCATTTAATGATTATAAAAAGTGACTACTCCACAGCCTAGGTGTAATATCATAAAAGTAGATTGACAAGTTGACAGAAAGATATCATTGTAGAGAGGTCACTCAATCAATCATCTCGCATGGAGGATCTTGTGGATGAGAGAAAGTTATGGAAAATGCCCTATGAAATCAAAGGATCATCACTTTGAAAATGTGTTGTAGCATATCGTAGCACTTTGCCTCTATCATGGAGGCTTGGCCTCACAATGGCACCAAGGCTAAGGTAAATGCATCACTTCGACTTCCACTTTGATGGTCTCGACTACGCTAGATAATAAAGTGATGTGGAGTTCAAGCTTGAGGTGACTTGCTAAATAGCTGCCACATGGCACTGATTGGAACCTCGTAGGATGAGGTATAATAATACCCCAAGTCCCAAGCGTGGACTTTGGTAAGAAAGTTAGAGAGATAATACATAACGGAGGGTTTATGAACTATCCCTAACATTTAACTTACCTGAGGTGATGAAGTGATTGTGGTTGGAGAAATGATGATGATACAATATTCGGTATGTTTTGCATAGGCATAGTTTCCTTCTTGTGACGAGGCATATTAAGTTACTCCTTCAGTCCAAGTATGAATATTTACATTATGCATCATTGATGGTGAGGCATTTGTGCCGAATCAATGAGTGGATGGAGATCTTTTGTCATAGTAAAGAAAAGGTTGGAGATGAAGATCCAATTTGAGGATGAGGTCTTTTACTTGGAGAATTTGTAGCTAGAAAATTAGAGTCCCATGTTCTATGGATTAAACCATTCACTTAGGAGAAATATTTGCTACAAAGGCGAATTCAATAGTTTAAGGATGAGGGCATCTAGAACGAGATGAATAATTTGTCTAGAGACAAAGTCCCATGTATCATGAATGAGGTCTCTAAATGCTAGATTAAAAATGCGTTGTAGAAACCAATTTCCATGATGCAGGGATGAGGCCTCTAAAAGCAGAAGTAAACTATTACAGAGGCGAGGTGATGCCTCTAACATGAAAAGATATTGATAGGGCATGCGTTAAAAGATATCAATGCATGCGTTACACATTTTAATTGCAAGAACGTCAGTTGAGGTGTCACTTATTTTCAAAGCACACGTTATCGATTAATTTAATGAAGAATGATGAGCTTCCTTCATATATTCCGAGGCGATGTTCCTTTGTCCTTGCTTGAAATGCACGGCTTCATCTAGGCCTTTCCTTCAAATATGAATATGCACCTTTAATTTAAAGGTTCAGATGAAGAATCTAGACAGATGATCTAGATCATTCTTGATTCTTCACTTTGCAAAACTCTGAAAATTTGAATAAACTGATTTATCTAAAATTCCATCGACCAAACCAACATTCCAACAAGCAGATATGTGATTCCAATGACTATTTTGCTCCGTTTAAGTTGTAGAAGCAAAATAATCTCTTTCGGTCAAGTTTTGTTTGAACTTCTGCTCCATCTTCTTTATCTATTTTTTGTTTACTATTCAAATATTTTAAAACTTTAATAATGGCTCGTTGCGATAAGGGTTTTGGCAATAGGGGCTGAACTTAGGATACTTTGCTTCGAGGTGGTGTTCCTATTATCTTGACTTTTGAGGAGTTGGTTGAGGTGATGTGTAAGGATTAGAATGTTTGGATGTTGCAACAAGGACCCATTGATTATACTATTGAGTGGAGGACTAAAACGTTGCTTCAGTCATAATGGAGTGAAACCTAGTAGGGAAGGTCAAACATAAGGTTCGGGAACTAAAATAGGCATGAGAGCAATCAAAAGTCGCAATATCACATTTAATGAATCTAAGATGCCTTGTAAATAGAGTGAGGAAGAAGAAGAAACTGTTAGGGAAGCGTCCCCAATTGAGGTGGAGCGTGTAAGAGTCCACATTCTCATTATCTCGAGCGATGTGGAAAGTAATACACAAAATCAGTAGAACGTGGAGTTAAAAGGTGATGAGCAAGTTGTTGAGGACAACCTTATCGACCAAAGCCCTTTGATTGATTATTAATTAGCTAGAGATAGAGAGAGGAGACCATATAGGGAACCCCCAAATGATGTCTGACTATACCAGAGTCTATACTAGTTATCAAGAACTAGTTGATAAGGAGCCAAATATCTATGAGGAGTGGCTAGGTGCCAAGAGAAAAGATACGAGTTCTCTTGACAAGAATCAAATTTGAGATTTAGTTCCTAGGCCTATGAATAAATCCATGGATGCAAATGTGTTTATAAAATTAAGGAGGAAATAACTAAGAGTGAGCCCGCGAGATACAAGGTTAGGTTATTAACTAAGGGATACAAACGGAAGGAAGTGATAGATTATAATGAGATATTTTCACTAGTTGTTAAGTATACCACTATTAGGGTTATTCTTGTTTTTGTTGCTTACTATGACAAGGCACTTGAATAACTTGGTGTCAAAACTATTTTTTTCATGGTGACCTTGATGAAAAGATTTTTATGAATATGCCCAAAGGTTTTGAAAGTAAGTCTGAACCTGACCATGTGTGTTTTTTTCAAAGAAATCTCTTTGCTAAAACAATCTCTGTATTAGTGGTATAAAAAGTGTGAATCCTATGTGTTGTCTATTGGTTTTAAGAGTGAGTTTCACCATCCTTTGTATTACTTGCACCACATAGTGTGTGTGTGTGTATTTGTTACTTTATGTGGACAACATGTTAAATGGGACCTAATATGATGAAAGTTGTAAACAAGATTAAAATGGAGTTTGGGAAAGAATTTTACTTTGTACATGTTAGGCGGATCCTTGGTATGGAAATTGATCGAAATAGGTCTAATTCTTGTTTGTACATGCATCCAACTCCTTACGTGCTTCAATTTTTGAAGAAATTTGTCATGTTTGATTACAAACCTGCTTTTGTGCCTCTTGGAAACCATTTTGTATTATCAAATGACCAATCACCTACAAATGAAGAAGAAAAATATTTTTTGAGTAAAGTGACTTACTCTAATGTTATTGGTTCTGTTATGTACCTTATGATTTGTACTAGACCTGATTTGGTTTTCGTTGTGAGTGTGCTAAGTAAGTATTTGTCCGATCCTGGTCCCAAACATTAGGAAGCTTTAAGGTTGTTGCTGGGGTCCTTGAAGAGCACTTTTAATGAGGGTTTAGATTACAAGTCTATTGATAAGGATGTGAAACTTAAATGGTTTACAGATGCTGACCGTAGCGGTGATAGAAATAATAGGAAGTCTACTTCTTCTTGTTTGTTTACTTTGTGTGGCTATTGTGTTAGTTAGAAGACTCAACTTCAACATATTATTCCTCTATCTACTATTAAATCTGAATATATTGCTGCCACCAAAGCTTTTAAAAAAGCTTTGTGGTTTAGAGGTTTACTTAATGAACTAGGTGCTTTAAGTGAGATTGTGATAACATACTCTCATAGTCAATCTACCATCCATTTGTGTAAGAACCTCGTGTTTCATAAAAGCACTAAACATATAGATATTAAGTTTCATTTTATTAGGGATATTGTATCTCAAGGTTTGGTAAAACTTGAGAAAGTACATTCTGATTATAACTCTACAGACATAAGCACTAAGGTGCTACCCTAGTAAAGTTTAGAACTTACCTTACATTGCTAAATATTGGTAAAGGTATATGAAGTCTTAATTTTGGTTGAAATCACATTGTATTACTACTAAACTAGTTTTTTGTTTTCTTTTTCATTTGGCTTCAAGGTGTTTTGATACCAAATGAATCTCGGGGTGATGATGAATATTCGGGTAGAATTAGACTTTTCATAAGTCAATTAATGAAGCACTTTATGTGTTGAGTCGAAATTCACACTTGGTAGCTCAAGTTGCAATCCTGGTTCTGATGAAATGTTCTAAAACCCAATACTTAACCTATTATGCGGTGTATTTCTATGGGGTCTTTCCCTTGTGTTAAGACACAACACATGGCTTCCTCTTTCATTTGACATTGGTTGTGCCTCTGACTCTGAAAAGGATTTTGTGATTAGATTTAGTTTAAACCATATAATATAAATAATTAACATTTATAAAGAGTTTTTTTTTTTAATGATTTTGTTATTGTGATTGCAAAAATATTTGAAAATAACATTGTTGAACTTCTGAGGAAATGAATTGCGTTAATACATATGAAGTATTGGACATACTTAATTACATATATTCCACATTCTCCACTACATATAAAAAAGAAAAGGAATTGAGACAATTAAATACCTAAATGTCAAAATAAAAACAAAAAAAAAATATATAGAAAGTAATATAACTTATTATTCTACTGTAGAAATTTTGGAACCATTTTTACAACCAATGGTTTCAAAGCATCTTCTTCTGAAATGTCTTTTCCCTCAAAGGAACCAGTATGAAAAAAAGAAGAGGAATTATATCTGAAATTGGTTTAACAGCCAAAATTACTAATGTCTTCCTCACATATATTGGATGTCAAAATGATAGAATTAAATGGGCTGAATTTGACATTTCATTGGCATAAGTACATGGTCAACAAGGCTCCAACTTGTATTACACGACATATACAACCCGATAACATATGAAAGAAGATAAGTCTTTTTTTAGAGCAGGCTTATCTTGACAAAATTCAGTATACAGACCTCTAATTTGGCTATCAAATGGAAAGTTTGTGGTTGTAACATTTATGCTTATACGATCTCCATGCCTTAACATCTTACTCAAGTAATAAAACACACATAGATATGCTACAAAAATGGGAAAAATGACAAAATAAAAAATTTTACTAAAAATTATATAAAAAAATCTTCAAACACCAACAAACAAAATAACTTACTGTATCTTCAAGACATTCGTTCGAAGTAAACAATTCGTACCACCACTGTACCAATATCACTAAAGTAGAAGTAAGGATTGATAATAGAATTTTCATCATTTGAAATGCTTATGCCTACATCACATAATGCAAAAATTCCCATGAAATGTCACTTTACTAGAAAAAACTCAAACAACAAATATTGGTAACAACTTACTATTTTTTATTTTTATTTTTATTTTTTTATCAACCCCTTCATGTACCAAATCTCAAAAGCATCAACGTGCTCACATCAATTGGGAATGCAAAAGTGCCTTTTACGTCACGTTTCTTAATCCTCAATGTAGAATTATATTCATTGACCCAAGGAGACTGAAGAAGAGCTACAGGTTTTTTTTCTTTCTATAAAGGCATGTCTGGGGTCACATCATTATCAATATCAATAGTTTCAGAATTTCCATTTTCAATTCTAGTTTCAGCTTCAATCGCAGCTGTGACTTCCACGACTTTTTCCCAAACTTCATCTTTCAATTCAAATTCCTTGTCAAGTAATTCAACTCTACCTTTATCAGATGGTGATACTACATGCTAGAACATGAACATGAACAATAACGCAAATATAATACAGTTTAATATAATTTGTAAAAATAGACATAAGTTATCAGAAAAAATATATAATAAAATGAAAACACAACTATTCGATTTTTTGTTAAACTACAAGCAACAATATTAGCAACTCTTAACCAATCATCCTCATAAAATTTCATTTCATCATTCAAATTCATTTCAAGTGCCTTATTACTTTTTTCAATTCTCTTGTCACTATTTTCGATTTCCTTGCCATCTTTTTTCACTACCTTATCACTTTTTTCAATTGACTCGTCATTTTTCTGACGGCACCTCAATATCTTTTTTCTCAGCACTCATTTCAAACTCAATGTCTACAAAAACTAGAGAAGTCATTAAACATCATTTCTATTTCATCGGGTAAACTCTTCACACCACCCTACAACAAAAAGTCACAAAGATTTATACTATGAAATGACAATAAGTTAAAAAAGTGACAGAAACTCAACAAAAAGTCACCAGTATTAATTTTAAACTTGAAAACTCTTAAATACCTTCATTGGTTCTTCATTAACAGCTAGCATTTGTCTACTTTGAGTCTCAAATTTTGTAGACACTCCATTAATTCTTCATTCGTTTAATTCCTTTCTTCAACATCTTTTAGTCAGTCCCCAATAGGGTTTGATTGAATTTAAACTTCAAGATCTGAAATACGTTTTAAGATTAGATCATTTGATTGAACAACTTTCAGTTAAACCTTAGATAGCCGTCTCCAAATTTCTTCATTCGATTGTTGGACTTCCTGAAAAGAACATAGAATAATAAAAAGCAATAAATTGAAATGAAAAAAATAGTAAAAAAGAAAAAAATGCCCACAAATCTCGTCAATCTTCCTTTAATTTTTCTTGTCTACAGACCTTTCAGCTCGATGAACTGATTTTGTTTTTCCTCCATCCAATAACTTTTTCTGTTGAACAACATGATGCTCAAAATCATCATTATTCTTCATTTAATCAAATCAAAGATGTTCTTCCTTAACTCCATAGATGTCACATGCTGATTACTACTCCAACTCAACATCCGAGGATGCTAAGTTTATGCTTAATGCAGTAATTCTTCCTATCAATAGCAGAGATAATTTCATAAATCAATACGTGAAAAGCAACTAGGAATCCATTCAACCTATACTCTAAAAACTTATTTTCCATAAAAATATTCTTCATTCTCTAATTAAATGCACACTTTAGGGATGGTAGAGTCATACTAAAAACTACTATGCTCCCACGGAAAAAAACTCAACTTCTAAAACTTCACAAGACAAAAAAGTGAGTTATCAACTATCTTATGATATGATGTACCAAAAAAAAGGAAGGATGTAATCAAATAAACAATGTTTATATCAACGACATTTTTATCTAAAGTGTCAGCACACAAATTAACTAACACTTCGTGAACCTCTTTTTGAGATGCTTTGATAATCTTTGAAGTACTACTCTTTCAAACGACTCTTCATTCTATATCGGGTAAAGTCACTATTTCCAGTACATTTAAGCCTCGATATCAAATAAAACTCTTCAACTGAAAAGCTCAGAAATTTGTCACATATGTTGAACTACATTTCATTTGAATTAGGCTGATTAACTTGTCTAAGCAACAACTGTTGTATTAATTGTGGCTTCAATACTATTTCTTTCAAATCAATAAAGGAACAAATGCATGTATTTTTAAATAAAATCCTTTGATATGAACAAAAAATTTCATTTAATTATGTTATCACCTCCTGTGGAGATAATAATGTCACTTTTCATTTGAACCAACATAATTGAGGGAATAACAAATCTCAATCCTACAAAAAAAGAAGATAAAGTTAAAATAAAATTCAACAACAAATACATGCATTAGGAAAGTCCGTAATATACACGTTTGTAACAATAAAAAGTGTGCATATACTCAAAAAAGTGCAATAAATAAAAAAAGAATGATGTAAAGTTAAAAGAAAGTGATATAAAGTCAAAAAAATGACATAAAGTCGTGACAAAAAAAAAAAAAAAATTTCACATAAAACCAAAAGAGAAAAGTGACACGAGAGGTTATAGTATATTGATTTAACAATATCTACAAAAACAAATACAAGAATTAAGACTTTGCTTACACTTCATCCAATCACCACCAAAAAATTAAAGAATACAACAATACAAAAGTGGCATACACTTAAAAAAACGAACATAAACTAAACAAATAGCAAGTGAGAATTGAACCCATGTTATTTTTATAACTAGACTAAGGCCGAAGCATGAGTGTCAACTCATATTTGAAGTCTATTACAGCAATAACAATCCTGTATAACATGACATGTGAATTCTATTAAATTACAAAAAAAAAAAAACTAAACATTAGGTGTAGGATAAATCTAAGGTAGAAACTTATATATATACCACAAATAACTAGTACATAGCCTTAGTTAACACGCAAACATTTTTTATTTTAGTCCCTAAAATGTAGATATTATTATCATTCAGTAATCTACCATTATAAATCTGTTGCTTAACCTTTTTCACTAGAAACAAGACATATCGGTAATGAAAGTCCAAGAGCTTTAATCACTTGCAACATCAAATTCGAATAATAACAGCTAAATTTGATCATTATTTCAGCAATCTAAAGTTAAATGACACTGTATATGATCCAAACAATCTATAGTTCAAAATTCATTATAGCTATAGTTGTCTTCTTTCCAATTTTCAGCAAGGTCCTACCACTACCAGAATGACACCACTCAATCTTAAGATATATTTAACAAACATAAATGACATTGTAATATAACGGTCAACATAATATGATATAACCCGAATTAGAGATGAGCTATAAGTGGCTTTGAATCCTAATTCCACAACATGATGTCCAATATACACACTTCTTCAATAACTCGTCAAATTTTAAACCATAGTATGCACACTTCATTGAGGGAGATATTTATCCTTGATTTACAAAGATTTTTCCTTGATAAACATGTACAATGCCAAATGCCCAAAAATTATTGGCTACCTTGGGTTTATAAGTTTTTGAAGAAATTCTCTTTTTTTTTAAATTTTTTTTTTTTAAAAGATGGTTCATCATCAACCTTTTCTTTCCTCTTCAAATCACTTTCTCTAACCATTGCAGAAAATAGGAATTGGGTTTCGAAGTGAAGCAGTTAAGATCAGAATCCGAGTTTTGATTTCGGATTGGAATAGCTAGGGTTTTTGTTATTAGGGATTTAGGGATTTATAGTGATATCCTCTAATAGAAGGAGCAGACGGAAAAAGGATGGGCAAGAGGTGAAATCTGCGATTCAGATCCAAACAGATTAGTGCTTCTGTTAATGCGATTTGAAGTTGTTTATAACTGGTGTTTATGGTATCCACGAATAGGAGAATGAGAAGACAATAGACAGACGAAAGCGGTGGAAACAGACGGAGACGAAATCAGCGAAAAATGGATGGAGAAAAATCGTGAGGAGAAGAAAGCGTTTTTACGTTAAGGAGAGGGTTTATAGTGAATGAAGGTTGGGTTTTACGTTTAGGACGTACTAATAACGGGTTGAATTGTTTAATTTCCCAATATAGTTGGGCTTTGAAGATAGGCTGACATTATAACATATTATATTATTCTTTTCTCAATGGGTGCGTGCATTTTTTTTCCTCCGATTTTTTTTGGAGCCATTTCTTTGGTAATAGTTAATATGGGATTAAAATTTTTAGTATATTTTTTTATTTTTTTCTTATTACAATGGAATAATTTACTGACAGAATAAAATTCGTAGGTGAATTGTTGAATAGATAATAAAATGATGATATGTTCGTAATCTGTTAGATTTTTATTGCTAAAAATCAGTTTCTATAGCCCTCTTTTCTAATGGTCGTATTTTTCAACGGAATCATCCATTGGTAAATTATTTAAATTTTTTTTACGAACGGAATTGTACCAACGGAAGAAAGCAATTGATTAGCCATCCAAGGTCGACCTAGGATACTTGAATATTTTGTATGAAGATGGTATTGTTTTGTGGAACATTTACGCATAAGATACGATGAATCAACGAAGGATTTTCAATTACTAAAATTAGGAAGAATATAATTACAATTCTTTCTGCGCCCATATTTTGATCAATTGAATTTTTCTGACAAGATTTTAATAATACAACATTTGATTAATACAATTTTATTAGCAATGAATCATACTATTTTCACCTTTCTTTGGTGTTTTTGTCCTATTATAATTTTTGCCAAGCAAAGGTTTTAACAATGTAGCTATTTTGTAAATTGTCATTCAAGGGGAAAATATTGTAAAATATTAGATAATAATGAATGATCACTTTACAATGTTCTCAAAATCAGACTAGATCGATTGATTTAATTGAGAATTTGTGAATCGATACAAAAATCAATTCAGTTAATACCTAAAAACCATATATTTAGGGTTTGTTTGTCTCCCATTTTGGGAGAAGAAAGAGTTTTGAACAATGTTTTTTGGAGAAAGTGTGGTTGAAAAGTAAAGTATTTTTATTGGTTTGTGTGTAGAATATTTTATTTAGTGAATATGTGGTGGAGATTGTTTACTGTAGCAAACAATATTTGAGAAAATGAATGACAAACAGGGACTTAGTAATTGGATAAAAATCAACCAACTAGCCGGTTTAATCGCAAAATCGGTTGACCCGCAACTGAGTTTATTAATTTAACATGGGACTTTTCCTAGGGAAAATAATTTTCCAGACATTTCAAAATCATTGTACAAAAATCAGGTGGAAATGTTTTTTATTCAAAATTCAGGTATTGATTTAGCTATTAAAATATATAACCCATGTCATCCAAATCCAATTCCAAACCCTAAAATTCAAATTCACTCCATCTTCTCTCCTCACTCTTTCCACTCAACCCACGCCTGTGGCGCTGCCGCCCGCTGTCGGAGACCACACATGAGTACTCGCCTTTGTTGGAGACCACAGCGACGACCGCCTCCGAGCGCCACTGTAC